>SNQJ01S0044276.1:26563-49563 GCA_010110895.2 Picea sitchensis
ATAGCAAAGATTGCAATTACAAAATCATATTACAACATTCTATAGCATTCAATTCACAATTAAAGTAAACACCACTTTTGTACTAATTCTATCAAAGACATGCTGATTTAGTATAATAGTTGTTTGTACAAGGTAGTGACTATTCATGAGATAGTGTTGAGATGCAAAATGTGGGTAATGACTATGTATGAGATAGTGTTGAGATGCAAAATGTGTTAAGAGAAGAGAAGAGAACCTCAATGCTAAAGAAGATAGTGAGAAACCATTACCTCAAGTAAAGATGGAGAATGATTTTTCTTCTTTTACAAAGTTGTAATTAGCATACTTCTTAAATAAGTGAATGAGAATGTAAAAGTAATTCAAGAGAGGTTTTTATATTGATGTTGTCAATAAGAACCATAAAGGTATTGTAATTAGATTTATTTTATATGAGAATTGTTGATGACCTTCTACAATGATTCTAAAAATGGTAATAGGCATGCGTGTTGTGAAAAGGAAGGGAGTAAATATTAGTAGTGTTAAGGACCTAAAACATTTTAGAATAACAATTATATATATTGGTATATAAATTTTAGAAATTATAATTGATATGTACATATGAAGAAAAAAGCTATGAGTAAGGGTTTATTAAGTTAGGAGTAAAGGTTTATAGTGAAGACTAAAGGATACTATGATATCCCCAAAAATAAAATATTTTTGAAATTTAAAATTGTTGGAAATTTATTTCCGTTTTTAGTAAATTCGAATTTGGAAAATTTATGCCATTTATGGCAATTCCGAATTTCGAATTTGGTAATTGTAATTAATTATTTTGACTGTTGGGGAGAGGCCTGATTTGACCCAACTAACTATTTGACTATGACACTTGTATGGAAACATAATATTTTATGTTAATTGCAGGAGGACAAATGGAACAACCATGTTAAATTTAGCTGACCATGACTCCATGAGTGGGGAACATGTTGGAACTACCTCTGGGTTGATTATTACAAGTGGGAAATCAGTGATTTGGCCATTGGCAGCCCTTGAAAATCAAGGATTTAGAAAGCTGCGAAAATTCCCAAGGGAGGGAAAAAGACCTGGGCAAAATGGATAAATAGCATATGTGAGGAGGCAGGACACTGCCAAGTATGCTGGGAAAGGAGACTTTTGATTTGCTTGCTGTTATGAACACTGCTTGAGTGTGAGGCAAGGAAAAACTGCTGGAGCTGTAGGACATTGCTGAAGAGAAGCTTTTCCAAGTTCGCCCTCATGGATTCATGGTCAGGCTAGGGGGTGAATCGGGAAAGTAGTTTGGCTTCCCTATTCTATGGTTGGGAGGAACGTGGCTGTTCCCTTTGTTTTTCCGCAAGCTAGTTTAGATATGTAAGCCTTTCCTTACTCTTTCCTTGGATGTTTTGTGTGTAATTGATATTATGCATCTACTTGTTCTAAATCGAAATAATTTTTTCAATGGATGATATCTATCGTGGTATTAAATTTACAATCACAGTCTAAATTCTGGAGCGATCCCTCCTGAAAATATGGAATACTAGGAAAATTTATTTAAATACAATTTGAGTATAAGAGAGCAGATCCATCTACAGGATAGGCTTAATCTGAAGTCGAAATGCTAGGATACTTTGAATGTTTGAAGAAGACCAATTTGCATAGATATGGGTTTATTTCTGAGACTGAAGTATTAAATAGATCTAAATTTGAGCAATCGGAGTTGAGTCAATTTGTGCCGAAAGGAAATATTTAAATGTATCGCTAATTCCAAACAATCATGCATCTTAAAAGAGACTTCCTTTTTTTTATATTTAAGAATTGAAGAGGAATACGAAATACCAAGAACCTTATGGATCACCTGGGCACTCATATATTATACACATATATACGTATTGGAAAATAAAACGCAAACTGGAAGTAATCTATCTACTTCAAAAAGTTAAGGAAATCTAGAAAACCCCTTTTGTTTATCAGATGCTAAAACAATCATGGGAATTGATGCCTATCAGAAGATTTTATGCTTCCCTTGTTTTATTTAAAGAGCAGTCTATCCTTTCCATAGTCAAAGTCTATAATGAATTCAGAAATTTGCGAAAACCTTAAGAAGATCCGGAACAATTTTTGAATTGAATTTGTCACTCTGTTTTTTTTATTTTTTATGGAGTTTGTAAACTCTGTTCATGTTTTCATTTTTTGGCATTTCGGAGTTTATTGGTTCAAGTTGCGTGGAGTTATTTTGTTCTTGCAAATGCCAAAACCCGAAGTGGCCCCACAGCCTGATCGAATTTCGTGATTCAACGATTACTGTTGAGTGTTGTTCATGCATCAAGCATTACCAAACGTTGAAACCTGATATTGGCTAGTCCCCATACCTTTTCATGTTTTCATGAGTTGGCATTGACATTGTAGAGTGTTTTTGCATTAGGAGTTCGTAAACCCCGAAACCCAAAATTGTTGGGCCCACACCCTAATCGCATTTCACATTTCAGCTTTTCTTTTTTCATTTTGTTTGTGCGTCGTGTGTTCGTAAACCCCGAAACCCCAAAGTGATGGTCCCACTTTCCTTTTACTTTTTGCAATTCGAGAGTTGTTGTATGTTGGAGTTTGGCATTTGAATTCATAAAATCCTGAACCCCGAAGCCCCGAAGTGCTGGTCCCACTTTCCTTTCACTTTTCACAATTCGAGAGTTTCTATATGATTGGCGTTTGGCATTTGAATTCATGAAGTCCTGAACCCCGAAACCCCGAAGTGTTGGGCCCACATTCTTTCTGCATTTCATGATTTGGCAAATAGTGTGGTCTTTTGTTTCTTTTGTATTAGGCATTTTGTAATTGCCGAAACCCGATTGACCTCTATTTTTTTTCACAAAACTATAGGAATATAGTAGGAATTTTTTTTACTGTAATGAATGGACTGGTAGAAACGATGGAGGATCTTCATCTGGGATAGAGGTAGAATATAAATAACAGATCATATTACAAGTCACTGTGTACAGGGCATGACAAGTACACAAATTATTGTATATGAAAGTATCAAACTAATTAAGTAGATTTTTAGCTTGATTTTTCCTAAGAGTTCTGCTTGCCATGAGGTCATACACCTTTAAGTATTCAAAATTTCCTAATTAGACTATTGTTTAATGGCATAAACTGTAGAGAAAAAGATGGGATCCTTTGAGTTAACTATGCTTGATGTGTAAGCTACGGGTGTGTAAGAATGAGACCTAAGTTTAGATACTTCCTATATACATATAAGTATGTTGGAGTAGTTTGAAAATTAAGGAAAGTGATAGAATTATGGAAGAATTTATCCACATAAGTTGTTCTATTCAAAGTAAAACTAGATCGGTGTAATAAAGTCATTATGGATAGAAATGTATCTTACCTTCTCTTAAATTCTAAAGCTTAAACAAAAATGAGTTACGTCATAAAAAGAATTTTTTTTTGGGTGAATTTGAGGTTCATTACAGATACAATATATGTTTTATGTAGGAAAGATTTTTTGTTTTTCTTTTGGAAGCACCCATAAAATCATGGTATGGCATTAGTACAAACACTTTTTATTTTTATTTTTTTTGTGTTAATAGCACATGGCATAATAGTGTGATCTAAATGTTTTATGAAATAGGTTGTAAAAATACATCATTAGAAGCATTCTAAGAAAGAAGAGGAATACATGACACATTTATTCACATATGTAGTACATACTCATGAAAAATATAAATGGAAGAATTTTATTGACGTGAGAAGAGTTACAATGTATCACAATGACAAAGCAACTAAGCATGGTTCTTCTTTCTTTCTCAATGAGATGTATGTGTTATCTTTCATTTTGCATAGAGTTCAAATGAGAAGGAGGGAAGTATTCACAATCTAGCAAAGGATGTGATGCGTGATATTGTTGCAAAGGTTAACTTGTATTATTCAACATTTATAATGTCAACGATTGTCATAGTTTATTTGGAGGTGAAATTGCAAATAGAGTCTCATAGCTAGATTATCATATTAAGGGGGTTTTGATTTCAAAGCAATTTTTTTATGGTTCTCCTTTTATCCACTCATGGTGTGTTTAAGGCTCCAATGTTGTTTAAAAAATGACATTATGTTAATTTTCTTTTAAGTGTTACTTGATTAAACATTTTAAAGGGTTGATATCATTTAAATTTTTCATAGGTATAATTATTACATTCCTCGACCAGACAAATTCCATTATTACTCTCTTCAACCAACCAAATACCAATATATTTTATATATTTTTCTTGAACTTGACCTAGACTCTCCTCAACCAACTAAATATCATTATTTTTTTCACATTTTTCAAGAACCTAACTTTGACATTTTTATTTAACTTAACTTGAACCTAGGCATATTTATGTCCACCAAATAATTTTTCATTAGCTTAACTTGAACTTAAGAATGCGATTTTTTTCATCATATTAGAATTTCAAGAAGGATGGGTTTAAAGTTATTCATACTAAAGTTGGAGTACATTCTGAATAATTATTTTCTATCTATTAACCTCAACAACAGGGTCTGTTATGCACCAAATGCTTAAGATATCATAATATTAAACCATAAGTACACACCATGTACACCAATGTTAACATGGATAACAACTCCAATAAAGATAAGATAGATAAGTTACACAATAAATCCTTAAAGAATGGGAGAACCTCCTTGAAATACCCCAAATACATTCATACATCACAATTCACATGTATACAATAATGGATACATGATCTCTCTCTATATATCTATTCACACATTGCACATGAGGCCCTTTTATCATTAGGCTGACCCTATTACATCTACATTTACCCCCTACATATACGTTTATCTCCATATATGTCCCCTCTTAGGATCATATCATATATATTTAACCCCATCTATGCCCACCTAGGGGTCATAACATAGTACCCTCCTTCAAAAAGATTTGCAGTTAAAGACTTTACATTTGATGAAACGAAGTAATATGATTTTCTTATGTTTTTGCTTTCTTCTTTCCATTGAAGATGATCCATCCATCCAAATTCAATTATTTTTTGTCTTAATACTTCTGGTTGTTGCATAATTTTCTTTCCTTTGATTCCATGTATTGTTGTTGTAACTTCTTCAATTTGTAGTAGTTGTTTGTCTTTGATAATAATGTGTTGAAGAGTGGTTTTTTTATGCCATGTTCCATGAATATTGATGAGTATTCCATATTCTTCCTTGATAATGTTGATATCAATCTTCATGTTTTCCTTGAAATCTTTCTTGGTAATGAGGGTGTTGATATAGTTTCACATTTGATGGTTTTACTTCACTCTGCACACCCATTTCATCTATATTCTTTTCATAGATAGTGGAATATTCTATCCTCTTTGCTTGGTCTTTGAATACTCTAGCCTTGAAAATAATACCATTATATTTAGCACATGTACATCCTCTAGATGGATTTCAACTTCTTTAAGTATCTTCCGGTGACCTTCTTGAATATTGCCTTCTTTCTCCTTTTGAAGTTGCAATATGTCCCTATCTATCAAATTTTCATGTCTTTCTTCAATTCTAGATTGTATTTATGATTTTACCTCATCAATATTTAAGGATTCTTCAATCTACTTGTAAGTTTCCTCTTCCAGTATTTTGGTAGTCTCTTCATCCAAGATCCTTGTTTTTTCTTGAGTTTAATCTTGCTTCTTTGCTTATTTCAATATTTTGACCTCATATAGTAGCTTTTTGTTGTGGTTTCTTAATCTACATATTTCTTAATCTTTCTTTTTCAATTCTTCCTTTGACTTGTCCTTTTCCCACTTCCCTTTGCTACTCTTTCCTTGTTTTAATTTTTGAACCTCCTTAATGAGTGTTTCATTAAGGTCTCATATCTTAGATAGATCATCACCCTTCTTCTTGATCTCTTCTTTTTCTTATTATAACTCATTTTGAATTATATACATTGCCTCCATTTTTGTATCCCTAATCCATTTATTTGAGAAAAAAATTTCAAATTATTTCAATCTATTGTTCCATCTAGTATCCTTACCAATACTCATCCACCACTTCCAAGATTCACCAAAAAAATATTTCCCTTCCCTTAAATGATTCATACTACCAACCTCAACCATTTCATAGGTTGATTTCATCTTTATCTTCATCGCTTGCAAATTTAGGTATTGTCATTGATTCTTAATTGATGTCTAACCCAAACTCTCAACTTATAACCTCAATGTATTATCAATAATGATATCCAATAGTTATGATTCTTTTTACAATATAGTATTCTATGTTTTCTATTTCCATCGGCTTTTGAATCACCTCAATTGGACATCACAATCAAAAGGTATGATAGTTTTAAGTTAGCATACCTTTTAAAACCTTGATCTGGAGTTTGTCCCTATGGCCAACCTTCCTTTGATGTATCTCTAAAATTTCATCCTTTCTAAGTCTGAAATTTCATCTTGTAGTACTATGATATCTCTTTTGTGCAATGCCATAGGTCTGACCAAATTTTTATGTGCCAAATGAAAGCTATGGTAACTTTCCCAAACCTTGTTGATTCTTGGACCTTTCTAGAATAGCAAAATTGTATGGCATACCAAATGTCCAATATTTAATACCTAATTCTTAAATTTCTACCTAAAATAATATTGTCTATATTCTTTCCAAGAGAACTAGTGTCACTCAATTTGGAATTTCCAAGATTAAGATATGTCACTCCTACCAAGAACACATGTTTGAGGCTATTTTGAGGACTAGTCAAATACCTCTACTTACAATAGTCCATATATGATAAATTGAAATGATCCAAAACATGAAATTTTTATCAAACGTACTTCACTATGTCTCCTTGAGGTCATGAAAATTTCACAGTTTAAAACATCACCAAAAGACAATTATAGCAAATTTCCCAAAATGACTCGTTTGAGAGTGATTACAGAGCTAGTAAAAATCCCTGACTTGCATAGGTTGTATCTCTGAAAATATAATGAACTCGAACCTGAAATTTTTACTCGACATAATTTTCTATGTCTTCTCAATATTATAAAAAATTCATAGTCCAAAACTTTGTAGAAAAAAATTATAGTGAAAATTCCAAGATGACTCGTTTGAAGCATCAAAACCCTAGGATCGATTCTCTGATACCAAATGTTATGCACCAAATACTTAAGATATCATAAGAAACCAAACATACACACCACATACACCAATGCTAATGTGGATAACAACTCCAATAAAAATAAGAGAGATAAATTACACAATAACTCCTTAAAGAATGAGAGAACCTCCTCCAAATACCTCAAATACATTCATGCATCACAATTCACATGTCTACAATAATGAATACATGATCTCTATATATACCTATTCACACATTGCACATGAGGCCATTTTATCATTAGGATGACCCTATTATATATAAATTTACCCATTACATGTACATTTAACCCCATATATGTGCCCCTTAGGGTCATATCATATACATTTAACCCCATATATGCCCCCCTAGGGGTCATAACAGGGTCTCATTTACCGAACATGGTTTCGCTACCGCCTATCATATACTCCATCCAAACCCTTTGTAATTGTTCCTGGGTTCCTACCATTTCCCTATACCCCATGATCTCATTTACTTGAAGGTAGTTTAGCTGCCACTTGCCATATACTACAACCAAATTGCTTACAACTCTTGATGGTTTCCCACCATGTACACTTGCATGTAAAACATAAAAGATCTAACATGGAAATATGTTCTTTGTCTCATTGACTAGTTCCTTTGGTTTCATTTGGATTCCAAACATTGCACAAATATTGTTCATATTTTGGCAAAACCCCAAGTGCAAGTCCATTTCTAGAGGAATGCCATGGATATTGTTACTACTATACATTTTTTTTCTTTTTTTTTAGCTTGATGTAAAATTCAAATGGCTCAAGGACAAGCCCTGGATCATGTTGTGGACAAGGAAAGGGATTTAAAAACAATAGTTACTCTCAAAGACATTGTGAATAAGTATCTTGAGGCTTGTTTTTCTATCGAACCTAATCCGAAGAAAAATGGGGAACTTAGCTTGAAGATTAGATTTTCCAGGTTTATAATAAAATATTCATTAATCTTTGAGGAATACACTATTGAAAAAACTATTTTAACATGGTTCTAATTGAGAAAAATAGGCTCTCATTCTTAAAGAAGAGAAAAACCTAAAAAAAAATGAATCATATAAGTGAACAAACATGTAGCTAATTCCTTTAATCCCCTTTCGAAGTAGTTCTACCTATTAGTAAATTAAACTACGCAACATATTAACCGATATCTCTTCAACCATTAACTTAATATTCCACCTTACCAGTTTTGTAGTTCTACCTATAAGTAAATTAAACTACACAACATATTAAACAATATCTCTTCAACCATTAACTTAATATTCCACCTTACCAATTTTGTTTTGATGATACCATAATTCTACTAACTCTCACATGGTAAATTTGCAGAGGTATTAGATGACTAACTTTGAGATTAATATGGTATACTAGTCTTCAAAATGGTTTCGTATATTTAATTATAAAATTAAAAACAAATAACTTCATAACTTAAGTTGTTTCCAAAGTATATATATATATATATATATATCTCAAAGGAGAATATGATGTGATGTAATTCAAAATATTGGGTAGGGGAAACTTATCAACCATTTAGCACTTATACATGGTAAAGATTATTGGTCCCTTGGAAGATTTATCAGATCATATATTAAGTATATGTTGGTGGTGATTTCCTTGTAGGAAATGAACTCCACATGTATAATTATTAGGTGTAATTTTATCATTCCTTTCATATTTTCATATTCTATTATTCATTTGTAGTTTATGGGGTTTTGTGGGGTTAGTGGAGCTCAATACACTTTGATGTTCTTACTTGTGGCTTACCCTTGAACATGGAAGAGAGACCTTGTGAAAACTATATGTTCTCTTTATTTGGGATATAAAAAACTTAAGATTAGAGGATTTAATCCCACTTTAGACAGGTAACATTATACTATGTTAACTAAACACAACTATGTATTCCTTCTTGTTTCATCTCTTTTGTTTCAAGTATCAGACACACAAGGAGGAGGCATGTGAGAAGAACTAACATCCCTACAAGATAACATATCTCTTTACTATCATTTTAGTGGCCATTATGGGTATCATGAATAATGTATTTTTCCAACTTTGAGTTTAATTCATCCATGACATGTTTCAAACTCTCTACAAGAGATCGTATAGTGTGTTCTTGGTCTATGTGTCAATCAATCAAATGCCTCAGGGCATGTTAAGTGTGATTAACAATTCTTTGGAATATTAAGACCACTTGCCCCTCAATCATCAATCGAGATTGCTTATTGGATTTAATACATATAATACAACGTCTATCGTCGACATAAGTGTCGATTGTCTTGGTAAGGATCCTCTATGGCTTGTAAGAAACTTTAATCCTTAAGTAGAGACTTAACTTTTCTTGTGCTATAGTCACTTTAACTTGAGTAAGTTCAAGTGGAATTAAATTTCATTTAGGCGATACAACATGGGGGATTTGAATCCAAGCAACCCTAAAAAAAAAGACCAAGAACCCACATGCATGAAACATGGATATTGTGCACATGTACACATATTTTTCCATGAGAGGCTCAAAAAACCATGGAAAGAAGATTTATATGCGTGGAGATGACCCTTTGCTTCTTCTTGTAGTCCTAGAAGAATAAAGCAACATAGTGGTATCATCTTTCCAAATTCTCATTGCGAGGGCATGGGAAGGATTCAAAACCCCACTACCAATATCCTAAAATGAGTGAGGTTGATGGAAATAATAGTTGTAAAGTAATGAATTTTAGTGTTTTGTAAGTGTATTTTTCCCATTTTCCAATACAACCAACTATTGTTAGTTGTAAGCTTATGCAGACATCCTTAACTTCTCAGACAATTATATTTTGTTAATTCTAGGCCTCTTCCATTGTTATATATAATAGACATTCTCTTATGTTTAGTACAACATATCTAATAGATCAATTGCATTCTCTCTTGTACAAGGTTTTTTTTGGTTTTGTAGTTGCTCCTATTTTGGGGATGTTCTTTTAAACATCTACATGGTATCAGAGCTTACCTCTGTAAACCCCTTCTCATTTTTTTCTCGAGAGATATTGTGGCTCTAGTGCCAATGGCCATATTTTTTATTGGGTACCTTTTCTCTATTACATAGGCTTATCCTTCATAGCCATTCCTGAAAAAATCTCAATTCTTGAAGAAGACTGGAATGAATCTTTCCACGACTTTCCCCTAAATATATCTATATTTTAGGTTTTTGAGGGGTATTTAGCATCGACATTGACAACATTGTTTGGAGTTGAGTAGAACAAGTATTTCTATTGTGTTTGGTGGTCAAAAAATAGCTCTGCAAAAATCGAGGGCTATCAAATTGTTTCAATCATTGTAGTTTTGTGGCCTACATTTATTCACTCACTGGAGGAAAAATCTACATTTTCTCTTTCATTAGGTTATTTAATGAAAATCTCCATAACTTATTGTTGGTATAGAATCGTTGAATGAGTCAATCAATTAAGGAATCTATCTGTTGGGAATTGATCAATGAATTCATGATTGTTTTTTGGTGTAGAACGTGTGTCAATCTTCAGTAGATCATGTGATCTGTATGTGTGGTGTGGGGATAAATATATGCACTATTAATTCCCACATTAAATTATCAATCGGGGCTTGTAACCTTAGAGGTGAAAGCACAAGAAATGCAGGATTGGATCCTAGTTTAGCCTATGTCCGACAAACCACTCTTTAATGCAATAAACGAAACAAGCAAGAGGGAATGAATTCAATTGACAGGAAATAAACTAATCACCTTGGGATGAAGCCCATCATGGGGAGGCCATATCTCATGAGTTAGACCCTTAATCTGTCCTTTGGTGATTGAAGCTATGTGAAATTAAAGTGCAAGGAATCCAAAGTTACAGGAAATAAAACCAAGTGCAGGAAGTAATGTGCATGAAATAAAAGGAGATTTGAATTACAGAAGAATTAAGTCAAAGAAAAAGCAAAACAATGCGGAAGAAAACTAGATTAAAAGGTTATCAAGACAATAAATGAAATCGAGATTTAAATTCAGAGATTGTTCCTCAAGTGAGTACACCAAACGTAAAGAAACAAGGATTGAAAGACAATGGAGAATAAAGAATAGTGAATATACACCTCATGACAAACACTTAGTTAATCACATAATGAATGAGGAAATTATGCTTATTTGTGTTCTGCTCTTAAAGAACTATGTAAATAATAATATCCTTTAAAACCACCAAGTCTTTAAAAACAGAAAACCATGATAGAGAGAGAAAAAGAAAAATTAAAATAGACAAAGAGTGGTTTATCCCTTATGTATTTAAATGATTATGTTAAGAACAAAAATCTACACAAGGAAATAATGAAGTGAGATGAATTAACTCTGTAATCGGTCTCATGTGAATTCAAATCTGGTTGGACACAATGATTGCCAGAAGTTAAGTGTTTTATTGATGGGCGAGTTCATATGGAATGGAGGTGAACTATCTTTATAATCAGTCAAGCATACAAATGATTTCAATTAACGAGCAATGTTATGATTTTAGATCCAATTGATGAATGTAAGAGAAGAAATTTGTTTTGTATTTTTTTATGAATAAAAAGAAACAATACATAATACTTAACACATATAAATGATTCTCTCCTCTTAATTGTGTATAATTTTTTCTTAATAGTGTTGGAAATGAGTGAATGGAGACAACTTGTGGGCAACAATCCAACATATAATAAGACATAATTACAATATGCTAGAACATAGGTTTGAAACTCAAAATGGAAATAAACAAGTAATGCAAAGTATGGTTGAAAGAATATAATAATTGTGTGCACAATCAAAGGAACCATTAACTTTGAGTTTATTATTACCAATCTAATGAAAGAGAATAGATTCTAAATCATAAAATGCAAAGAACATTGAGACTACAATTAAAACACCACACTTACAATCTAGTCTATAAAACAAAAGGAAAGAAGCGGGATGTTACCAGAATGAGGGGCCCTTCCCACACTAGTTAACCCTTCTTAAACACAATCAGATCAAGCCAAGGAGATGCACAATGGATGAACAAAAATCAACTTTTCATTTGGTCATGGAAATCTGTTTTTACATGGTTGTCAACTCCTTAAAGATTTCTCACAAGAACAAATCTACCTACTTACAAAAAATCTTCATGATGATAATATCTACCCTTCTCAGTCCTATAAGGTTCTTATTTATACATGAAATCCATGGAGGAATGGATACAACCGAATTCCCCAACACATATTTTGGTTAAAACCAATTTTACAATTTTTGGAATAAAATCACAAAAATCTGGGTTTTCATCAATTTGGGCATATTTGAGTTAGGGATCCACCCATATCTTCCAAACCAATTTGAATTTTGAAAAAATTCTCTCTTCTTACTCAAATTTCCATCTTATAGACAAAATCCATATGTTATAATTTTGAGCTTTTCCTTCATTTGCATGGAAATCGAGACACAATTTGGTACCAAAATTCTCGATTTTTTATCAATTTTTGGGTTGAATTGTTCCCCCTGATATGGAGGTCTACACGTGTGAGCTGGGTGAATTTTGACTCATATGTTCTCATTTTGACATCGCTATGGAGAAAACCCATGTCCCCAAACTTCGATATTCACCCTCATCTGCTAAAAAATCAAGCTAAAAGTCTGGTACCAGAATTTTGTAGGGTGCTGGTACCAGATGGCTATTTTTGAGTACAGGTACCGGATGCCTGTAGAGTTTAGTATCGGATGGATCTGGAATGTTCTGAAATAGGTAGCGAATGACTTAGAGTGTTGGTACCAGATGACCTGGAGTGTTGTCTTAAGATCTCGTCTTAATAAGATTTCCATGACAAGGTAATTAAAGGGATTAGAGCACATTAATAATTATTCTAACTATTAATAAACCATAAAAAGTAATCTAAATGTTCATTACCTCATGTGCACCAAGAAGTGGTTAAGAGAGTATAACAATGACAAAAATAGGTGGATTACTTATGCTTTCAAGGAAAAATGATCGATATATGAGGCAAAAATGAGGTAACTGTAGATGTCAAAAGGGAGACCCAACATGTGGCATACCTTATCCTTCATATCCAAAATTGCCTCTAAGCATCATGCAAGTTCCTCCTCTTCACAAGCAACTGAGTACAACTAACATTGGAATCATATGCTTTGATGTATTTATTTTTTCAAGACTTCAATATTTTTTTATTTAAGTGGAATGTTTTTTTAGCTATTGTAAATATTTCATTTAAAGATCTTTCGTTTGAGCCTAGGATTCCATATTTTTAGCATAATTTAGAGATTACACATCCAAATTTGTTATTATTTTTTAATTATCTATTAATAAAATGGCGGAATCAAGGACTATTGAGCTCCTAACTCCCCATAATTATCACACATGGAAACTCAAGATGCAACAATTGTTGCAATCTAAATGGCTTTGACAAATGTTAGTTGAGGCTCAACCAATGTGTTGGGTTATTTTTGTCACTTGGGTGAGAAACAAGAGGTCTCTTAACTATCTAGTTAGGCTAATAAGACAACACAACAATTTGTTAGTTGATTAGTGGCTCAACTAAAGAGAAAACAAGAAATAACCAATAAGGAAACAAAACTAAACTAACCATGTAAAAACTCAAATGGATGCATGAAAGAGATACAAGAAATATCTACCAAATGAGTCTGATCTTCAAAACGATAACACCTAGGAGAAGTATGGGAACTTATGAGTCCCCTCTTCCTCCTTGGGAAGGCTCTTGAATCCCCAAAATACAAATATTTCTCACTTCTAACAATGGATAAAAATGGAAATACAATGGTGAAGACTCGATTGTTGGAATTTTCAAGAGGAGAGAAGTGTGACACTTATGAATTATCAAAGAGTTCTAGGAGAAAAATGGCTTATCTAAGACAAATTGAACAACATAATAATACTCAAAAAATTTCCCTTTGTATGCACACCATGGTCATGTATTTATAGGACCAATGCAAGCTCTTTTTTATCTTGCTCATAGTGTGAATGGGATCCCTTTGAAGGTACTTCTCATCCTTTTAGTATCCCCAAGGCATGATTTTGGGTCGATCTTGTGGTATTGTGATGGTACACTTTGACCTAGAAGTGGTTGAGGCCAAACCAAATGCATTATTGCGTTGTTTCCACATCTGTGTGGGTCCTTGTGGAGACAGTCGCGTGGTCCATGCAATATGCACATCCAATGCTATGTTGACTCACGTGGATGTGCGTGAGTAAGCCTTGAGAAATTTGCGCTAAAATTCAATGAACTTTTGCATGGTTTTTCTTGTTGAACAGGTTCTATAAATGCTTGAGGTGTGCTGATTAATGTGTTGTGCTAGTATTGTCTTCAACCATTGCATGTATTGTGATGAACAATTTTTCAGTTATAACCGATGCCCCCTGATTTGTGAGGTTAGGAGCATACATATAGCCAAAATACATCATTTTTTCGTTTGGTGATGATGTCATTGTGTAGAAGCGTGAGGGAATTTTTATTGAGTAATTGTGAGAACGATCTGTCGGAGGGAGAGGGGATGAATATGTGGACCAAGTATGCTCCAAAAAATAAAATATTTGTACAAATGAGGCGAGCATGCCTCATGCTCATGTCATGAAACTAGAATAATATGATTGATCCAGGTGGATATCGATGGCCACCCACCTATTCCAACTAGCTCAAAACAGTCTTCTGGCAATTTACTATTTTTAATAGTTTTTTGGTTCCTAAACTTACAGGGCCATTTTGAGGGCCTAAATGAAGTTTTTTTCACGATCGGACACCTCAATGATGATGTAAGGCTCTGATTGAACCCAAAAATGAATCTCCTTGACAATACATTTCCAACGAACTATCGTGCGCCCCAAATGGATATCATATGCCAAAGTTACACCCCCGGGAAGTTGATACACCAAACTACTTAAAAAGGGGTCCACAAAATTGTTGGCTTTTCATCTTTTGGGGTTAGAGTTTTGGATTTTATTTATGTCAAAAATTTCTTTGGAGCCTCATTGTACCGATCATATTATTGAAAATGTGAATATCCATCACATCTCTTCTAAGATATCAATTGTCACCATTCTAGTGAGTCTTTCACTTTGTATTTTTACAGTTTTGTACATTTCACTCATTAATAGAAATTGTGTATTATTGTATATCTGTGTTTATGGTTATATCTATGATATATATCTTATATTATTGGATATCTGACATATCTCTGTGCATTTCTGTATTATATCTCTGCTCTCATTTAGTGCCGAAAATAATCTAGATCAATGATTGTAACTGAAAATTGTTGATGAAGTGGATGTTTGCATTACCCTTGGGGGTGTCAATAATGACATATGACGGTTTTGTGGAATGAAATGGATCTGAATAGAGAAATGGAAAATGGTGTAACATGTTGATAAATTAGAGGCATTGATGGCCTATCAAATTCAGAGGTCTTTAGCGATTACTGAAAACTGCAACGGTCACATAATAAGACCCACCGTAAGATGAAACTGTGTTGATGTCAAATGTTATGGAGGTCAACGAAATTAGAAAGAAATGATGATTATTTATGTTTCATCCAAGACTACTCATAAATAGTGGAATGAGAGATAAGATACTGCCACCTTCCTAGAAACTTGTGTTGATGTCAGTAGGGAAGGGAGCGCGACTGCAAGAAGCAAAGGGATTCTTGACATTGATTTGATCAAAGTGATATCAGTTACCGTATGGTGGAAAAGATGGATGAAATGGTGACATGGACGAAGCTCAATTTGTATGGGATGTAATAAATTCCCTTGGTTGGGGAAAAATGGAATGATGGGAGCAACCTTGAAACATGATTTGGGGTCAGGGGGACGACCATATATTAGGTTAACTCTGTTGAATGGGTGAGATTGAAAAGGAGTGGATAATAGGTCAAAATACGGATTTTTTTGGGGACAAGGGTGCCAATGAGCATTGGAATTTTATCCATGATAGGGGTAGCTTTGTGGAGATGGTGATGAAAATGAAATGCCCCAAGAAAGGGAGACATGGTTTTCTGTGTGCCATGGAAAAAGACGCCACTGGTTGCAATGGAAAAAATCTGTTCTACCTGATGGAATTTGAAATGTGCTTTATACAATTACCAAATAAATAAAAATAATTGGGTTGAAAGTACACATACATAGACAAGTGCCCAAGTGAAGTATGGCCTGGCCTCATGGGGCACAAGTAGGGGAATGTAATTGATGAAGGGTGGGGGCCCTATGGGTGGGTTTTTGTACCAAGTAGATGGCTGGAGGATGAAATTGCAGATGGGAAATTGATGTTGGATGATATGGAGGGTTAATGATAATATGAAGGTGCATTTAATGTAACAAAAAACATGATGTGAGAGTCCATAATGGGGTGGTTAGCATGATGATGAGGAATAAGTATGAGGTTCTTACTCTGGGGTGTAACACTACCAAGAATCTTGAGCCTAATGGATAAAACAACATCAGTGTCAATATGCCAAGGGGTGAATATATGTGGGACAACTCATGGAGGTGAGAATGCTACCATTTGATAGTACCTAAATGAAATGGAGGTGATGGTACCAGAAATCTGGGTGTGGGGATCCTTAGGATAAATGTCAAGGGGTATAACTAGGATATGCAATTTTTTGGAGAGGAAGTGAGTGCATGTCATATTTGAACATAAACCTGAACGGGGCATAGGGAAACCAAGACTGAATGGTTTGTAGAGTGTTGTAACAAGTACCTGGACATACAAAAAACAAATACCTGACGTGAAAAATACCTGATGTTAAAGAACATATGAAAAGTATTTGATATAAATGATAGTGAGTAAGTGTACCTGTGCTTTTAACATTGGTGGGAAAAATGGTCCCTTGAATAAAATTTTGGGTGACCCGAAAGGAGGCCAAGAAACAATGAGTTACTAGAAGAGGTAATCCCTGAAGGAGGGTAGGGAACGATGAGTTTTTGGGAAAAATACACTCCCTGAGGGAGGCCAGGGAACCATGGGTTCTTGAAAAGGCACTTCTGGAAGGAGGCCAAGGAACCATAGGTTCCCGAACAAGGAACACCATAAGGGAGGCCACAAAAAAATGAGTTCCTGAAAAGGCACTCCCTGAAGGAGGCCAGGGAACCATGGGTTTCTGAACAAGGCACTCCCTAAGGGAGGCCACAGAACAATGGGTTCCTGAAAAATGCACTCCTTGAAGGAGGCTAGGGAACCATGTGCTCCTAAACAAGGAACTCCCTAAGGAAGGCCACAGAACAATGGGTTCCTGAAAAATGCACTCTGAAAAGGAGGTTGGGGAACCATGGGTTCCTAAACAAGGTACTCCCTAAGGAAGGCCACAAAACAATGGTTTCCTAAGAAAGGCACTCCCTGAAGGAGGCTAGGGAACCATGGGTCTCGAACAAGGACCTGCCTAAGGGAGGACAAGGAATGAGGGGTTCTTGAAAAAGGCACTCCTTAAAGGAGGCCACATAACAATGAGTTCTTGGAAAAGTCACTCCCTGAAGGAGGCCAAGGAACCATGGGTTCCTGAACAAGGCCCTCCCTAAGGGAGGCCATTGAACAATGAGTTCTTGGAAAAGGCACTCCCTGAAGGAGGCTATCGAATGATGAGTTGTCAAACAAGGCCCTCCCTTAGCAAGGCCAATGGAACGATGGGATCTTAAAAAAGGCACTCCTTGAAGGAGGCCACAAAACAATGGGTTCCTGGAAAAGACACTTCTTGAAGGAGGCCACGTTTCCCTGATGGGAGTAGCTAAAAATCACCAAGGATAAGGGGGGCTCACCAAAAGAAGTAATGAAACTATCTTGGTGGATCATTTCGATTAGGATATGTGGCTCATAATCACATGATGTCTGGGGGAACTAGACACAAGGTGGTGCTATAATGGTTCCCATGAAAGGTATATTGTGAGTTGGATTTGTGTTGAGAGCTAGGGCTTATGGGACCAAGGTGGGAAGTGGTACTACCCCCTATATTATGATATAAGGACTGGGGGAAGGGTTGTTGCGAAATACCCAAGATTATGGACCAAATGTAAAATAACAGGCTGTTTAAAGTTGAACATCCATAAAGAGGATCTAAAATAGTGTATTCAATCCATTATTTTGTGTAACATCTATTGGGGGGTTTGGGTCTTTAAAATGTGTGGAAACATCTCCTATATGGGCATGATTGGTCATCATGAACTAGAGTTGTTGATATCCCTATCAGTGAGAAGAGATGATCTTATTTGAGAGGGAGTAATGAACTTATCAAAGGATATAATATTAGAGGGTGCACCAATTGAATTGTTAGGACCTTGCCAACAGTGGATAGGAGAACCTAGATGGATGTTATCACTAGAATAATTGAAAGAAGTAGTGGCCTCAAAGAATTATTCATCTTTTGGGAAGAATGTAGTTGATATTTTATGGTTTCTTTTGGGTTTGGGGGAAGAAACATGCATGGATTCCCCCAAGGATGAATGAATATTCCCATCCTCCAAGCCTTGAGTGGTGGGGAGGTGGTTCTAGAGGCATGGGCTCATTTTTGGGTGGAGTGGATGTTACATGACTAGTGGCTATGGACACATAGTGCATGGACTCAATGTGAGCAACATGATGTGATATTATATTCTGATAATCCCGTGGGGGGGGATCGGTGTAGGAGAGTTGATCGATGGTGATGATGTGTCCCTCATGTGGGAATATCATGACTCGAAAGAGTGAAGACACCACAACACTCATGGCATAGATGAAATCATGGCCCAGGAGAATATTGTAATCCATCGGACCATCCATGAAAACAAAATTGATCAAAACCGTCTTACCACCTAACTCAATGGGGAGATTAGGTGAGATCCCTAAGGGGGAACGAATTCTACCATCAAAGGCTCTTAACTCAGTCATCGATGGGATAAGATTAGGGGAGCCTAGTTGTTTCCAAGCTTATGAAGACATAATACATGAGGATGCCCCATCATATATTATACACTGATAAATTGTACAGTTTTTAATGATGACATGTATTTGAAATGGGGTAGAAGATGGAAGTTGTTCTTGGATAAGATCACAATCAAGGGTGATGACCCATGATGGGTGTGGATATACACTTACATTATATTTACAAGGATAAGGTCTAGTAGACATTGTGTTACTAGAGGTGGAAGGGGTGCCCCCAATTCTATATGAATGAGCCCCAATCGTGAGGTAGATTTGGTGTGAGGAGGGGTTACCCATGTCAAGGGTAGCAATTTATGTTGAGGTGCATGGAACCTCACCTGATGGAGTAATGAGTGCATGTTGGGTGTTAATAAATCCCTGATGGGGAATAAGGTTTTGGAGAACTACTGGTGTTTGAGGTTACAAATTATTGTGGGGTATTTGCGGGGGCCTTTGAGAGGCATCGGGTTGTTGGGTATTCATTATCTTTTTCATCCATTTGTACTCAACAATTTGGGGGAAATGATCGGTATAATGACCATACTCACCGCATAATGCGCAAGGGAAGTTGATTGGAAGGTTGTTGTTTCTCCCTTGTCATGTTTGGTCTGTATTATTGCCCCCTTAGAGGTTTTGGTTAGCCTGATTTTGGTTTCCCCCAGCGGGAGGGTTTTGTTGTTGGAGGTTGCCCCCTTGTCCTTGGTTTCTATTCTTTCCCTTTATCTGTTTGTTGTTGGGTTTATGAGGGGGATTTGTTCTATTCAATTGTTTAAATACTTGAACTTGTTTAATAGGAAAGGGTTGAATAAAATTTACCCATGCCTGTTTTTGTCCATCTGATGGGGCAGCGGGTTGAGGAGGACCAGGGAAGGGGTAGTAAGGGTTACCTTGGGGAGGTCTATATTGGTTGTATGAAATGGAGGTGCCCCCCATAGGGTTGGGAGTATATGCTATAGATAGTGAAGGGATTGGATGTTTTATGTGCACTGTGTGAGTGGGGGGTGCAAGTACTGGTGGTCCCATGTTGGGAGGAGGAGGTGCCATGAAAGGTTGTTGATGTGGTGGGGGAGGGTAGTATGGGTTTCCCCCATATCATGGTTGGTATGGATTGGCCCCAAATGTGGGTATCGATTGAGCATGTGGGTGTGTATGGGCCATGGAACCAATCAACCCATCGACAACATGTGATGTTCCAGGTTTTTCTAGAACAAATGGTAGAGGGAGAGGAGAATCAGGTAACACCGTTTAAAGATACCCCAATTGAGAGTAAATTAAGTCAAATTGTTGGGCCTTAGTGATATCCTCATCTTAAGTTTGAGGGAAAGTAGTGGCGACATATTTGGCAAGGAGGGGGACTAGTGGTTTGAGGAACCAATTTATTCATTGTTGCAGAGTGTTATCTTATTTGCAAATACTTCTTATTCTTCACCATTCATGAATATGATCAGCAATATGGATGGTTGAAGTTTGCTTGAATTCAGATAGAATTTCCAAACCGGTGTTATGGCGCACTGAGAGTTGGAAGAAGGATAAAAAGGATTTTTCCAATGACTCAAAGGTTGAGTGGGAACCAAATTTTTCATCCACATGCCATTTGGTAGAGGGACCAATGAGCATTCTTTGGAACAATCGTAAGAAAATGTAATCTTCCGTAATTCTATTGGAAGAACACCACTAGTGAAAAGACATGATGTGATTAGTTGGGCCTTCTCCGGGTTTTCCTTCAAATTTTGGAATATCGAAAGGCAACTTGGTGGGCATATTCGGTCGAGTGGGGTCGTGTAATATGGGATCATTCATCAATTTGGTCAAGTCTGGGATATTGAGAGATGCCAAGTATGGCATGGATGGGGGAGTACCAACCATGGTATGATGTGGTTGAGAAGATTTTCCTTGTGAGGATGGTTGGGAGTTTGTACCTTGCGATGAAGGTTGGGTTCCACCTCCTTGTGGTGGAGGAATAGTAGGTAAAGTGCTCTAGATAGTTGGTTCCAAGCAAGGTAGATCCAAGCAATGTTGACCTTATAACTATAGCACTCACTAGTGTATGTGATGGTTGTGATGATGCATCAACCAAGTTGGGGGAACCTCCCAAAACTGGGGGGAGGTTTCTCAAGTTCCTAGAACAACGAGGATGTTGTGGTTCCCATATGATTCTAGTCTATATTTGGATGTGTGTTGATGGTGGTGAGAAGAAATGATGGAACAAGTTATTTACAAATTACCGTAACAATGTATTCATAAAACACATGTAATCAAATGGTGATAATCACAGATATAACAACAATGTAAATGGTAGTTTATGTTCCAACAAAGAAAACTAAAGAGGTATTGGCCTCTCCTAAAATGATTTATTTAGTTGCAAAAAATGAGCAAACTAAGAGGTATTGGTGTTATCGGACTAATCGGTAGGTGCAGACACTAATTGACCTCCCTAGATCCACCTAGATCTAGAACAAAACATGCCAGAACATGACGCTTTCCTTAAGTTATAAATATTGAATTTACTAACCAAAGAGGGATGGGTGACATACCATTTAAATGTCGCTTCCTCTCACCATCACCATCCTAGCTCTGTTCTAACGCTTATACAATGATGATCCTACAAAAGAACGCAACCATCCAAAGTGATAGCAATAGCATAAACTCAATATAAACCTATGTATGTGATCAAGGAATCATACAATAAAACACAACAAGATTTATAGGAAAGAATCATATTAAATGTGAAAGAGAGATTACAACCATGGCCTTGATGTCGTAAGGTCCCTTCCAACTGTCCTTTATTCCCCACACACTTTCACTCCAAGAATTCTGAGAGCATAGATATGATAGCTACTCATAATCTATCTTGACAAATCAAATCTTAAAGCCACTCTAAGCAAGCTAATAATTCCAATCCAAATCCCAAAAGCTCCAAGCTAACCAAAGATAACTTTCTCCATGAGAACTCCTCTCCTTTTATAAGTTGAAGAGGATAAGGTGAGGAGGCTAGGATGATCCCACTAAATCATGAAAGCGAGTAAGATGCAAACCATTCGGATGCCACCTCACCATAGAAGTTTCTCCTTCTATAAGATTCAAGAAACTGCTTGTTTTTCCCACATGTAGGCATTCTCGCACCCTGCCTATAGAGCAACCTGTGAACATATCACACCCTAGCTATGGTGCAACCTACGAGAATCAGGAATTCTCGCACCCTGCCTATATAGCAACCTGCGAACTTCCTTTTTAACAGGGGTTTTACAAGGGAAAATGCAACTTCTTTTCTCAGGAAAAGTTCTTCTCCCTTCTCTCTTCAGGAACTCAGGCCACTGACCTCTCTGAAGGAAACATATAGGTTTACATAATTAATGGTCATAGGGATGATGAAAATAATGTGTAACAGAGAGCCCCCCAAAGTATGAAGTTAGAACAGAGTGATAGCTGAAATACTTTGTCGACTGTGTGTAGGGAACAAGAAACAGTCGGTCGGAAACCTGCCAACAAACAAGGAAATATAGTACAATAATATATCATCACTGAGGTAGGCATTCCCATACTCAGAATACAAATGAATCAAAGCATAAATGCCAACATGCGAAGATCCATGTCAAGTAAGACAGATCATGGCCACCAAACATACACTATGGATCCATGCCAATATGACTCAAATCTGAACATAGCCACCAAAAATACATTGTGGATCTATGTGTTAAAGACTCAAATTTAAACATAGCCACCAGACATACAATGTGGATCTATGCAACAATACACTGAATATACTCCAACACAACCTGGATCTGTCAGAAAAATATCCAGGGTCTTCATCTCTATCACTCTATAGTACGAATCTAACCATGCAAATACATGTGTTGAAGTCAAACATGGTAGAAACCACTTGATTACCGGTCATTAGTGTATACTGTTAACAAGTGCGAGGGAAATCACCATTAATGTCAATGAATCCCAAGGTACACTAGTACAATCCAACAAATGTG
>SNQJ01S0044276.1:53063-93302 GCA_010110895.2 Picea sitchensis
AATGCTATACTCTGGTTTAGTCATCCCATTGATCCATTTTGATAAAAAACACCAAAAACATTGAGTTCTTAAGTTACCAAGCACCTCTGGTCTGCAACCACGGAGGGTTTCTTGGAGAGATAACAGTCCGTGCAATGTGTGCATTCAACGATGTGTTGGCTCGCACAGATGTGCACGAGTAATCCTTGAGAAATTTGCGCTGAAATTCAATGAACATTTGCATAGTTTTTCTTGTTGAACAGGTTTTGTAAATGCTTGAGGTGTGTTGATTAATGTGTTGTTCTAGTATTGTCTTCAACCATTTCCTGTATTGTGATGAGCAATTTTTCAGTGATAACACAATGTTTACCAAGGAAATCAAATGATTTGCTTATCAAAACAAACTTGATGAAGCTATGGGTATGATTGGCTTGCATGTTTTGAACAATTTTTTTTTTATATTGGTGTGATCTATAAACTATCGTGGATATTCCAATGGATAGTTTGTCACAATAGATCTAATAAAATACTAAAATCTTTTCTGTGAAGGTCAATTTCTTTTAAACCTCAAATTCTTTAATTATTGGTGTTCTACTTAAATGTATGAAATAGTTGAAATGAAAAAAATAGAGAACACAAATAAATACTCACACACCATCCACAAATAAACACAAGATATAACTTGGGACACCCAATACGAGAGAAAACCTAGCTAGAAGTTGAGGTCACTTTGCTATCTTTTGTTCAAATGAAAGTACAAAGAAGGAGACACTCTTTGTGGAGTTTCCTTTAACACTGTGTCCTGAATGGTTGCTACATAAACTCTCCTATGTTATGCTCTCAAAATACTACTCCTAGGTGCTCTGCTCAACTATGGAACAAATACAATGCTAAAGAATGGAACCTCTTCTCCTCCTAGTGGCCCGATATTTAACATCACTCAACAACCATTTAGTGGTAGGGTTTTGACTTCCTCAACCCTTAATTGTGATAATATTTTGGAACTTATAGAATCTTCCTAAAATTACATATGTGGCTAGCCCCATATGCATGAGTAATGGGGGTTGACATGGCCTCCACTCATACCATGGTGGTTAACATGGTAGGCCAACTTGTGGGAGGCATAACTTTTGCGCATGAGCTCTAATTGACACAATTTTTACATTGTTGGAAAGTTCTTGATGTGTATAATACCATCAAGGGGTCCCAGATAAACATGGGAATTTTTTGACCCAAAAAATGTCATTTTATGCTTCAAAATGGCTCCTAAAGGTTTGAAACCTTAATTTTCTAAACTGGGACTTACCACTAAAATGACCTTGCAAGTTGATTCCTCCAATTGTTTCCACTTTGAAAGCATCGAGATAGATGAAAAATAATATAATGATCCAATCAAGATCATGGTGAATGTAAAACTCCAAAATAAAGTTGGGACATGTTAGCTTCCTTATTTGGTAAAGTCAATGAATTTCAAGACTTGCAGTTGGAAGCAAAATTGTTATCGCTTGTACCTAATAGGTATGCATCTATTGAAAATTATCTTTCCAAATTCAGGTTATTGTTGGCACAACTGAAAGGGTGTGGAAAAACCAAAATAGATGATGAGTGCATTTTCTTGATTCTATCCAAGCTAAAAGGTCATTTTAAGGTATTTTCTTCTACGTTTTACTCTACTATGGATGCACTTGGAGATGAGTTTAAAATGCCCTCTTTTGAGATTTTATGTGAGCATCTTACTAGGGAACAATATTAATATTATGCAATTAGATTATATTTCTCTCTCTAAGAATCAATATATTTTAGCTCATACCTCTAATGGTAAGCATAAAATTCCATATAAACAAAAAAAATATTATGCTCAAGCTAGTTAGTTTTCCTCCAAGCCTTAGCAAAAAACAAAATCTTTTCCTCCATATTCCAAGTTTGGTGAGTCTTCCTCTTAGACAAAGAAGAAGAAGTCAAGTGAAACTAGAAGCTTTGAATAAATCCATGCAAAAACACAAAAATTCAATGTCAAATCCTTCTTCATCTAGTAAAGGGCATGGTTTATCTACTCAAGATTTATATGCATATCCAGAAAATTAGATACTTGATTCTAGTGCATCATAAACATATGACTCATTCTTATGATTTTCTTCCTTCCACATCTAATTGTAGCATTTCACAAATTGTAGTTGGAGACTCTAAACAACTTGATGTTTTAGGATTAGGTACTGTGCAGTTAGATGATGGGTGCATCAATGATGTTCTCCTTGTTCTTGACATCTCTACCAATATACTCTCTATTTATCAAATTTTTCATTCTAGTGATGGGAAAATAATAGAGTTTTATCCTAATAATGTAGTCATTTTATAACTACATAATCTAGACATCATTGCTTCTTATGGAAGAGTTCATCATAGTTCCAAATTATACAGGTTTGCTTGTTTTGAACAGGTTTACTCTGGCTCCTCTTTCATTGCACATGTTGATTCTTTGAGTATACTTTGGCATGGAAGATTTGAACATCTAAACTACAAGTATTTGCAGTAGTTAAGCACACAAAATTTGGTGCTTGGTCTTTCTAAAGTTTATTGCACTAATTGAGTTTGTTTGGCTTGTGTTTTGGGCAAACAACATCAAGATCCTTTTCATAAAGGTAAATCCTTGCATGCTACCACACCTCTTGAGTTGGTACATAATAATATTATGTCATTTATGAGTCATTCATTTTCACAGGCTAAGTATGCACTAACTTTTATTGATGACTTCTCACTTCACTCTTGGGTGTACTTTCTTAAGTACAAGAGTGATGTCTTTGCTACTTTTAAAACCTTCAAGGATTTTGTTGAAAATCAGTGCTCTCTTTCTATCAAGAAACTACACATAGAGAATGGGGGGGGGGTATGGCAATCATTCATTCAAGGATTTTTGTAGAGAGTGGCATTCAACATTAGCACTATGTTCCATACACCCCTCAGCAAAATGGTATTGCTAAAAGAAAGAATCAAACACTGAAAGAGATGACAAATTGCACGATTCAATATGTCATCACTCTTTAAATTCGTTTGGCTAAGAAAAAAAATGACAGAGGTAATCTACAGACCAACTTTAAGACTGGAAACTAGCCTTTCCAATATAGAGAGGGCTCTCTCTGAGACCTAGTGTCTGATAGATAATGACTTTGGATTGTTGGTTATATTTATGTATTTGGGGAATGTTTTTGGTTTCATTGGCAAGGAAATACAAAACTTTGGGCTATGGAGTCAACCTCTTGAAAGAGAGAGTAATAAATGACTGGTGAATGAAACTTTGAGAGGATAAAGGCTAAATAGGCAATGGTATTTTAGTTTAAAATTCATCGTTTATGGCGGAAGAAGAAGTAGATAAAGAAAATCAAAGCACCATTAAAGATGAATTCTAACTTACTTAGAAGAAAAACACAGATTTTAAATGGCCGAGTCTAAAGCACCACGTGATGAATTTTAAACTCGTTAGACGTTCCAATTTAAACAAAGAGAACATATATGAATTTACAGGAAACAGGGATTACATACATAGATAGGATCATAATACATCAAACCATCATCATTAGAATCTTTTCGTCAAAGCCTTGGGACTTATACATTGTTATTTCTATTTAGATTCAAAGATTACATTCAAGAGTCCTCTTTCTACACTACTTTGCCAACCCTTCTTACATTGAAAATATACAATATATAGAAAAAACTACGCCCCTTGGGCTGCTATGCCTCAAACTCTTCTCTTGGAATTTCAGATTTAGTTACCTCGTCCCAGATTATCTTTGAATAAAGTTTACTAAAAATGGAAACTCGATTGCACCCAATCATAAAATAACCAATGTGTTTGTCTTAATCATTCAGTCATGAGTAAGATTCGATCATCAAGTTGTGATGCATCGACTTTTTCTTTTACGTATTGCCTGAGTGATCGAGCGCTCTGTTGAAAACTCTTCCACCTTGTGTAACGGGCTCTGGTTTTTGTTGTGCAATCAGTGGTTGTAGCATGCACGTGGCGAGTTGGTTTAGCGGATGTTCATTGGCGGTCACTTGTGCAACTCCATGTGGAAACAACGATTGGGAGGCCACACATCTATTCCAAAACTGGCATGTGTTTCACTTACACTTGTCCTCCTCAATAGGTAAGTTTGTAGCATCTGCAAGAAGACTATTCACCACTTGATTGTCGTGTTAGACTTCTTGTTACCAGCAAGAAACATGACAGGCGGGGAGAAAGATTCCATGCCACGATCAAAAAAGATAAAATGGGGTTATCTCACTCATGCCTCTAGCCTCACCTACAACCTTAAAACTCTGAGTGTTTTCCTAAGAGACTAGTTCCTTTTGTTTAGATTCTTCACTTGTCTCCACAAGACCGCATTTCCTCTCAGCTTTGCTTGAGCACTGGTGAGAGCCATGTGGGTGTTATCCATGGCTATTCTACATTCCTTGAAGTTCTCTACGATTCTTTCCTTTGACACCCTTTGTTCATCTCGCATCTGAATGATTATGTCTTATGCCTCTCTGAGCTATATTTTAAGCCAACTTACATTCCCTGCTTGGCTCTACGATGCTGAAATTTAAACAGTCCTTTCTGCCAATTGTCTTATTAATTATCTATTTTCCTGATACAATTCGACAATAGGGATTTGCGCTTGCTTTAGCTACTGTGATGACTCCTAAGCCTCCATGTTTTGATCGCCTGAAATTCTTTGTCTTTCATCGCTTCCCCTATTTGAAGCTTCAACAAGTTCGAGCCGAACAATGCGCATGAGTAACTTCTCAACAACAGACTGGGTGTGCGATTTGCTGGGAGATTGGGTCTCCTCAGGCTTCTTAATCAACCTTGGTCTGCCTCTTTTCCAGGGTGTTGGTTGGTGGGATGAAAAATCTTCTATTTCATTTCCTTTTCCTGTGGCATCTTCCATTCTTTTCCCTACGCTGTGGAATGTTGTTTCCCTCGAGGATAGAGCAAAGTCTACTTTGGGGTCCCTGGGGATGTCGACTGAAATTAGAAATAAATCCTAGTATTTTCCCAACCATATCAACTCTTCATCTATCAACAAATTGATCAATGATAGATGGAATAAATTTTTCCTCGGTTGGTCAGCCTCGGCCTGGATGTTGTCTGCCATATTTTCTAAGCTTCGATGAAAGAAGAAAGGTAGGTTCAAAGGTTTTTTCCTTGTGAATTTTATCAGTAGCCTGATGTGATATGGGTATACTCTGTCAAACCTTCCTTCACAGGTGAAATACCTTCTAATTACCTTTAGGAGCTTCTAGAAAGGCTCCCGAAGGTACTGACTTGGAACGCCAGCTCCAATTTTCCCATTTAGGAAGTTGGGATTGATAAAGTTTTCATAGCATAAAATGTCTAAAGGCATGCCTTTAAACCACTTTTGACCATACAGAGGGATCTCTGTCGTAGCTAACAGAGTTTCATCCATCACTCGGAAGGTGATTCTCACAATGGTCACGTAGAACCTATTAAATTTGAAGGCAAATTGTTCAGCCAGCTTCGCATTGTACCCTTTGATCTTTTCAAAAAAGTGCATACATATGACTTGTTCAAAAGATGCCCTGATCTCTGAATCTTCTGTGATTAATGCTAGGTCTTGAGGTTCAGACATTACGGCCTTGCCACTTTACACCTTCTTTATTATGCTTTGGGATGTTTTCATGATGTCAATGTGTATTTAATTCGTGCGCGCAGTAATGAACGGTAACACCCTCTCTGCGCGGAAAATGAGAATGATGTACTTCACAGAGACCTATCGGAAAGGCAGTGACAGAAACTTTGTGCGACAAGAAAAAACAACCCTAGGATTCCACTGCGTGGCCACAAGGCGCAATGGAAAATTTTGGCATAGTAGGAGATCGACGCGGTGACAAAAAAAATGAGAGGTGCGTCGTAGTAGGGAAGCACGAAAAAAAATTCCGACGCGGTGGCAAGGTGTTGGGAGACTTGTCACAAGACAGAGAATATAGGCGTGGAAATAAATTCAGCATGACAGGAAGAAAATATAAAGAAGAAAGGCTGACCACGAAAAGAAATATCTTCCAATACGCTAGCTTGCTGTGAACTCCAATAGGATTTAAACAATGACTAAAAATGATGAAGGAGACATGACAACTTGAATGAACAGACTCATAATACAAATGATGGAAATCATTCTTCCCATAGTGAAGGGCTCTAGGACTTGCAGAAAAAACCACAGATGACACACAAATCTAGAAAGTAAAGAAGAGGCATGTAGGGTGACCAATATTTATGCTTGAATAGGTAAGGAATGGAATCATGGTAGAGGATGATAAATCCATGGCGACAAGAAGTTTGGAAGCGGGTTGAAGATCTACACAACAAACTTGTGCGATGGGTACACTTTGAAGTGTGAAAAGTACAGATGATAAGAGTGTAAGAGTATACATGATATGAATGCCATGATTTTTTACCTTTATGACTTCATAATTAGGTGATGATGTTCGTTATATCCATTGACGTGACCTTTATCCCAACAACTTGCCTCGATCTCTGGCATGTAAATTCCCCTTTTCTGACAGGACTTGATCTTTTGGGAAAGTGATATTTACAACTCTCACATAACTAACCATTACGCCCTTTCCTGAATCCAAGGGCCAAACCCTCTACTTGCTGATTTCGACCCATTTATTATTCTCTTCCTAACCTCACACGCTTTGACACATGACTCACGACTCAACTAGGACTGATCCTAACTGTAAAAATTATGGTGCTAACAACTGGCTCCAATGGGGATTCTATCCTCCCAGTGAGGTGGCAAAGAACAACAGACCAATTTCGTGACCATTGGGATGGTTTGATTTACGGACTCCAAAAATGATGAAAATGACTCATCCTAGACCTTCTTGACACAAACACGACTAGACTCAGCATAAACTTAGGTCCTTCACTTCGGGCTTCAATTTTCTGCTGACTACTGACTCGAAACGCTTTCTTTGAAAATAAAAATTCTTATTTACAATGACACACCAGATTGAAAAAAATTGCTAAACCAAATAATGTTTGAGGAACTTTCCATTCAAAGGCCCTCCACCAGTGATTTCTCCATTAAGCTTTTGTAGCAGATAAGCATTTTTCTCATGATACATGACAATATTGAATGGCCCCATCCAAATATGATCGAACTTTCCATGCTTTCCTTTGTCTTCATTCCTCACATCCCACTTCAATACCAAATAATCCACTTTGAAATCCTCCTCTTTAGTGTGTTTTTCAAAAATTATTTTCATTCTGTCTTGGTGAAGCTTTGATTTGTTGAAGACTTGTTCTCTCATTTTTTGCGCATGGACCAATTGGTTTATTCTCCTTTGAGCATCACCTGGTTCAGCTTCTTTCTCTTGCAACAGTCTTCTTATTGGAATTCCCAATGAGGTGGGGAAAACTTCCTCTGCCCCATATACAATTTGGAAAGGTGATGTGGAGATGGACTTTTTGGTGGTGATTTTGTCGACCCATAATGCATAGATACGCTTTTTGTGCCAAGCCTTCTTGTTTTCCTGCAGAAGTTTCGTAATAATATTGGTTAAACTTTTGTTATATGACTCTGCCAATCCATTATCATGTGGGTAATAATATGTGGAATTCCCTAGAGTTATGTTGTAGTCACTGCAAAACTTCTCCATCTTCTTAGACTTGAACGCCGCTGCATTTTCAATGATAATCTTGACTGGGCAACCGAATCTAGCCAAGATATTAGTCTCTAAAAATAGAATGATAACTGTGTCAGTAAATTGCCTTGTGGGAACCTCTTCGATCCATTTGGTGAAGTATTTCATGGCTATCAGTATCCATATATGCTAAGATGAATATGGAAGATGAATTTCTCCTATAAAATATAGACCCCATTACATGAACGGTGCTTTGACAAATATAGGTTTTAAAGGCATGGGTTGTAGCTTTCTTTTCCCATCGAAGATATGGCATTCATGGAAACTGGAAACTTCCTTGTATACATCCACAAAAATACTGGGCCAATAGAACCATTCCCTCAAGATTTTGTGGGTAGTGGTATAGTAAGATCCCACCTGAATCCTTCCAATACAGAGAATTGTCTAGGATGTAAAACTTAGCATCTTTCAACTTCAAAAACCTAGATTTGTTTTTTCTCAACCACAGAGGAGCTTGAAAATTTCTTAACACGTAAATAATGTCAGCGTACCAAGGAGAATCAATGAACTTTTGAGATACCTGTTGGACCATTTCTTCTTGTGAATTCACTGATAGATCAACGATAAAACTGATTCCCAAAAAATCATAGTTCGACTATGCCATTAAATGTACAATCCCTTGACCTTTAATTAGCTTTGTAGGCTCTATTTCGAGGTCATATTCCAACATTACTGCAATCCATTTTCCCCTTCTCCCTTTAGGATCAGGCTGAGTCAAGATATCCTTAATTGAATTGTTGGAAACATAAGCGATGAAGCAAGAGTGCAATATATAAGTTATGAATTCTTTGAGGGCCTTTACCAAGGCATATGCTTGATTTTCCATGATATCATACCTTAATGGGGAGTCTCTCAATGTCCTACTGAAATAGGCCATGGGATTTTCAAAGTTTTGCTCATCCTTTTGTAACAAAACGCCAGCGATGGTGTGCTTTGAGGCAAAGGAGAATAATATGAAGTCCTTCACAAAATCAAGGCTGGCCAGCACTGGAGCCTTAGTTAGTGCCACCTTAATATATTCGAATGAATTCCTAGCTTGAGGAGTCCATTTTATTTCATTACCCTTCCTGAGCATATGCGTGATGTGCTTTATAATCTCATCCAATTTGGGAATGAACCTTCTCAAAAAATTTACCTTTCCTAGGAAAGAATGCACCTCTTTCTTGCTCTTGGGAGTGTTGATATTCAAAAATCCCATCCACTCTACTAGGGTCTATGTTTATTCCTTCCTTTGAGATGACGTGTCCAAGAAATTTTGCTTCTTGCATCCCAAAGTTTGATTTTTTCGGATTTAATGAGATGCCAAACTTTCTGCATTTCTGTAAAACCTTCTTCAGATGTTCGAGATGTTGTTCATCAGAATCTGAAAACACCGTGATATCATCCAAGTGAATCACGATAAACTTATCTTTCTCATCGACAAAGGCTATGTCCATGTTCCTTTGGAAATTCGCTCCAACATTCATAAGCCCAAAAGGAATTTTTGCATACATGAAAGTACCCTAGGGTGTTGTAAAGGTTGTCTTCTCCCGATCATCCGGGTGGACCATGATTTGGTTGTAACCAGAAAAACTATCAAGCATCAACATTTTCTGAGATCCAATCACCTTCTATAGGATGTAGTCCATCTTAGGAAGTGGATAGTTGTCTTTGAGAGACACCTTGTTTAGATTTCGAAAGTCCACACACAACCTTATTTCACCACTTTTCTTTCTGAGAAGCACAAGGTTTGTCACCCACTTGGAAAATCTTAAGGACACAATAATTTTGGCATCAAACTGTTTCTTTACCTCCTTTTCAATCAGCATTATCAATAGAGGGTTGATTCATCTCAAATTTTTCTTGAAAGGCTTCTGATCCTCCTTTATGGGAATTACATGCTAAATTACTCCAGTGTCATAGACCTTCAAGTCTTCATAACTCCATGCAAAAACATCAAGGAGGTCTTTCATGAGGCTGATATACCTATGTTTGATTTTTGGACTAAGTGTCTTTGAAAGTCTGATGATCTTAGGATTTTCTTGAGTACCAATGTTGCAATCCTCTATCTCTTCGTCGTTTGCAGTGATTCTAGGATTTCTGGCTACATCATTTTCATCAAACAACTTTTCTAACGGGACCAATCCTTTGGGGATAATGTTTTTTTTCAGCTGCACTATATCCCTTCCTGCTATCTGATTTTGAAAATGGTCACCATTGTTTAACATAGTTGCACCTTCATTTTCTTCACAACAACGCTCCTCATCAATATTTACATTAGCAAATTCTTCACTCATTTGGAGGAACCTCTCCACCTGTTTATCATCTTCAAACACTTTCCAATATTTAATATTATTGGGTACTGTGGGCCTGTGTTTGACTTTAATTTCATACTTCTTATTTGGAAAAATTGGAATTTTGAACGCCAAAGTTGAGGTCGCCAGAGCATCTGCAATTTGATTTTGTCCCCTAGGGATCACTGACAAATTGTACTCTAAAAAATCTTTAGGGAGATCCAACACTAAATTTTTATATGCTCTCAGTTTAGGATGTTTGGAGTGATATATACTCTTTTTCAGATTTATGATGAGCTCAAAATATCCATGCACAACTATCCTTTTAGCACCCAATTCCTTTAAAGTTCTCAAACCCAAAACCAATGCCTCATATTTGGCCATATTATTGGTACAATCAAAAGGAAACTTGTAAGAACAGATTTTTGTGCCCACTTTTGGAGGGTTAATCCACACACCAGCTCCGACTCCTTCCCTGCTGATAGCTCCATCAAAGCTCATATTCCACATTTCATTTTCTGCATGGCTTCTTTGATCTGTAATTTCCTTTTTTTGATGCGTAGCCTTGTCTTCAACAGTCATGACTGTTGTTGGCTTCCCCTCTTCAAAACTTAAGTCATTGTAAAAAATAGAGGAGCCAACTTCGGTGTCGACAGAGTAGATAGGATGATTATTCGGTTGGGTTTTTCTACTCACCATGTACTTGAACAACACTTCTCTATTTAGTCTCCTTTCTTGTCCAAAATTAGGGATAGTAGCATAAGAGATGTCCATCTGCAAGGTTCCCTTTAAATTTCCAGCCCAAGATCTAGATAACAACATGCTAAATTTTGGGGGAATGTCAACAACCACCACGTCCATGACCATGTTCTTTGATGGGATTTGAGATAATGAAACAACCAAGTCTTTGATCAAACCTAATAATTTCACCTTTCTTGAGTCAAAATAGAACAAATCTTTATAAGGTCTTGTGACGTCCAAGCCCAACTCATCCATGACCACCTTATGCATGAGATTATGTGATGCACCCGAATCTAACATGGCATTATGTAAGGTCATGTCATGAATTTTAAGACTGACATAGAAAGGAGGAACATCATCAATATTGCCACTTTCTTCTACGCACAAACCAAATAAGATGGCAGGGTGGTCGTCTTGGATGTTCAAGGTGTCGGGAGCTTCTTCCATCTTTAACATTTTAATGATCTAGTTTCTATAATCTCACTTCTTGATTAGCTCATTAAACGAAACAAAGATTTTGATTTTGGCCATTTAGCTTTCAAAATTAAAAGGACGAGGAGATTTTTCTACCTCTTTAACGACCGTTTCCTTTCTTGCCTCAAGTGCCTTCTTTAGGGATTCTTCCTTTGATTTTCCTTTCTCCGTCGCATCCCTCGTTGAATTATCTTTATTTGGTTGGCTTGAAGAAGGAGTGTTCACCTGGGGTTCCCTTGTGGGATTTGTCTTCGGAAGCTCTGTAGGCATCTTTTTACTTCTGAGATTATACTGCTTCTGAAACTGCATAATTTCATTGTTATATCCCTTTATAAACTCTTCTATTTCTGAAGACAACGTATCATCATTCTTCAACATAAAGCCATCATTTGCATCCATAAATTGATCATTCTCTCCTTTTGTTAAGAACATGCATGTTTCTGTATCGTTGCAACAATGCATCTAGTCTTGGATAATTTGATAAAAATATTCATTTGCACAGTTGTTTTGGAAAGGAGGTCTTATCTGTTGATCACCTTGATCTCTCTGGTCCCTTTGCCTAATCTGCGAAACTTGAGCTCTTCTAAAATTTTGATTTATGGGATGGAAATCATTTTTCTCCCTGGTGGCAAGCTTGCTCTCCATAGACATCCTTTCCATAAGTATTTCCATAGTCTTCATCATCAATTCAAATATTTTGTCTAACGATTGAGACGTAGAGGCCTACGCATCCCCTTGGGGCTTCTTTCCATTTCTGTCAAAATTTTGTTTGATATTTCCCGATGCCATCAGATTTACTTCAACTTCAATCACGTCACTCATCATAGCACCTATGGTATTATATATTCTTTCTCTTAACAAAAATGCAAAGTCACTGTCAAAAGAATCAGCGTATCAAAGTTGGGCAGCTCCAGGAGGCGGTTTGACTTATGTGGGAATTGAATTATAAACTTTCATGAATCTTGCCGAGAACTCTTGCACTGTTTCCTCTGGTGATATTTTTATATTGTTGTACTGAGTAAGTAACTATAGAGGATTATTTTTATCACCCCATCTAGCAAGAAACAATGTTTCAAAAGCTGCAAAATCAAGGATGCTCGCTGCTTGAAGGGCCTTGAACCACTTTCTGACCTCCCCTGAGAGACTCTATGTGAACATTCTCATTTTTGCATCCTCATGGTCCACCTCTTCCAGGTCAACAAAATCATTAAACCAATCCAAGTGTTTTTGGGCAGAAGCATTTCCTTCGGCATCATATAATTTGATCCTCTGATTATAATTCTGAGGAAAATCATGTAATTGGGCTGGCAAGGAGAGGGGGTAAACCGAGTGGCCATGAATCTAGGAGGGATTTGAACTTGTCGGATGGTATGAGTGGGGATTATGGTAGTTCACGGGGGGTTAGTGGGTATCAAATGTTGGAACTTTTTCTCATTGAAAACTATTTCATTCAAATAGGATTTTGATCTGGACCTGAACAAAGTTTGTTCAAATATTAAATCGAAGTCCAAGTTGTCAATGCTTTGTAATCCGTATTTGGGTAAAGATAGGTTCTTTTCCAGGTAACATAATGGGTATGGTATCCTTTCCTTTGCTTTGCACATAAGTTTTTTAGGATCATACATGGATGCTACCGGTTCTAGATCGGGGTTCGCTCTGCTGTAAACTTTCTTAGGAGCCAAGATTTTTGATTCTGAATACTCTATCCTACTGATCTTATTTATTGAAGTTTCCGGGGTAAAATGAGTTTCAACCAATATAGGTGTCTAACCTAGTGTTACCCTCAGGGGTCAAAACTACAACTTTAGTTGTTTCCCAGGGAAATTTTTCAATTTCATCCCCGAGAATGATGCCAAGATGTTAGCACTCTGTAACTTCATTTGGCTGAGAAAACAAATGACAGAGGTAACCTACAGACCAACTTTAAGACTAGAAACTAGCCTTTCCAATCTAGAGAGGGCTCTCTCTGAGACCTAGTCTATGATAGATAATGACTTTGGATTGTCGGCTAGATTTATGTGTTTGGGGAATGTTTCTGGTTTTGCTGGTAAGGAAATACAAAACTTTGGGCTATGGAGTCAACCTCCTAAAAGCGAGAGAAATCAATGACTGGTAAATGAAACTTTGAGAGGATAAAGTCTAAATAGGAAATGGTCTTTCAGTTTAAAAGTCGTCGTGTATGGCAGAATAAGAAGTAAATAAAGCAAATCAGAGCACCATTAAAGATGAATTCTAACTTACTTAGAAGAAAAACATAGAGTTTAAATGGTTGAGTCTAAATCACTGCGCGATGAATTTTAAACTCGTCAAACGTTCCAATTTAAACAAAGAGAACATATATGAATTTACAGGAAACAAGGAGTACATTCATAGATATGATCACAATACATCAAACCATCACCATCAGAATCTTTTTGTCAAATCCTCGAGACTTCTGCATTGTTATTTCTATTCAGATTCAAATATTACATTCAAGAGTCTTCTGTCTACACTAATTGTCCAACCCTGCTTACATTGAAAAGATACAATATATAGAAAAAAATACGCCCCTTCGGCTGCTATGCCTCAAAATCTTCTCCTGGAATTTTGGATTCATTTACTTCCTCCCAGATGACCTTTGAATAGAGTTTACTAAAAATTGAAAGTTGAATGCACACAATCATAACATAATCGACGTCTTTGGCTTAATCATTCAATCATGAGTAAGATTCGATCACCGGGTTGTGATGCATCGTCGTTTTCTTTTATGGAGTCCCCAAGTGATCGAGCGCTCTGTAAAAAACTCTGCCACCTTGTGTAACAGGATCCAGTTGTTGCTACGCGATCATTGGTTGTAGCATGCATGTGGTGAGTTGGTGTAGCAGATGTCTGTTTGCGGTCGCTCATGCAACTCCAGGTGGAAAAAATGATTGGGATGCCACACATCTCTTCCAAAAATGGCATGAGTTTCGCTTACACTTGTCCTCCTCAATAGGCAAGTTTGCAGCATCTGCGAGACAAATATTCACTGCGCGGGTGCCGCGTTAGACTTCTTGCCCCCAACAGGAAATAGGACATGTGGGGAGAAATATTCCAAGCCACGATCAAACAAGAAAAATGGGGTTGTCTAACTCATTCCTCTGGCCTCACCTACAACCTTAAAACTATGATTGTTTTCATAAGACACCAGTTCCGTTTGTTTAGATTCTTCACTTGTCTCCACAAGACCGCATTTCCTTCTAACTTTGCTTGAGTGCTGGCAAGAGCCATGTGGGCATTATCCATGGCCAATCTACATTGCGAAGTTCTTTGTGATTCTTTCCTCTGATACCCTTTGTTCCTCCCACAACTAAATGATTATGTTTTGTGCCTCTTTGAGTTGTCTTCTTAATTCTTTTTTTTCCTGATATAATTAGGCAATAGTGAGCTACGTTTGCTTTAGCTGATGTGACGAATCTTGAACCTCCACGTTTTGATCACCTGACCTTCTTCATCTTTCACCACTTCCCTTGCTTGAACCTTCAATAGGTTCTAGCTGAACATCGTGCATGAGTAACTTCTCAGCAGCAAATTGGGTGCGCGGTTCGCTGGGATCTTGGGTCTCCTCAGGCTTCTTATTCAACCTTGTCCTGCCTCTTTTTCAGGGTGCTGGCTAGTGGGATGACAAATCTTCATTTTCCTGTGGCCTTTTGCATTCTTGTCCCTATGTTGTGGAATGTTGTTTCCCTCGTGGATAGAGGAAAGTCTCCTTTGGGGTCCCTCATGATGTCAGTTGAAATTAGAAATGAATCCTAGTCTTTTCCCAGTTGTCTCAACTTTTCGACTATCAACAAATTGATCAATGACAGATGGAAGAATTTTTTCCTCAGTTGGTCATCCTCAGCCTGTATGTTGTCTGCCATATTTTCTAAGCTTCGATGCAAGAAGAAAGGTAGGTTCAAATTTTTTTCCCTGTGAAGTGCATCAATAGCCTAATGTGATATGGGTATACTCTATCAAACCTTCCTTCACAGGAGAAATACCTTCTAATTACCTTTAGGAGATTTTGGAAAGGCTCCTGGAGGTACTGAATTGGAACGCCTACTCTAATTTTCCCATTTAGGAATTTGGGCTTGATAAATTATTCATAGCATAAAATGTCTAAAGGCATGCCTTTAAACCACTTTTCACCGCGCGGAGGGATCTCCGTCGTAGCTAACAGAGTTTCCTCTATCACTTGGAAGGTGATTCTTGCAATGGTCGCGTGGAACCCATTAAAATTGAGGGTGAACTGTTCATCCATATTCACATTGTACCCTTTGATATAATTCACAAAAGCGCATACATCTGACCTGTTCAAAATATTCTCTGATCTCTGGATCTTCATTGGTTAATGCAAGGTCTTGAGGTTCAGACCTTACGGCCCTGCCACTTCATTCCTTCTTTCTTATGCTTTGGGATGTTGTCATGATGTCAATGTGTATTTGTTTTGTGCGCATGGTAATGAACCGTAACACGCTATCTGCGTGGAAAATGATAATGATGTACTTTGCGGAGACCTGTTGGAAAGGCAGTGACAAAAAATTTGCACAACAAGAAAAATCAACCCTTGAAGTCCACTGTGCAGTCACAAGGCGGGATGGAAAATTTCAGTGTAGTAGGAGATCAACGTGGTGATAAACAACAACGAGAGGCTCGTCACAGTAGGGAAGCGCGATGAAAAATTCTAGCACAGTGGCAAGGTGCTAGGAGACTTGTTACAAGACAGAGAATATAGGTGTGGAAATACATTCATTGTGACAAGAAGAAAATCTAAAGAAGAAAGGATGACCGCGAAAAGAAATATCGTCTAATACACTAGCTTGCTGTGAAGTCCAACATGCTTTAAACAATGACTGAAAATGATGAAGGAGACACGACAACTTGAATGAACAAAATCATAATACGAACGATGGAAATTAGTCCTCCCACAATGAAGGGCTCTAGGACTTGCAGAAAAAACCACAAACAATGCACAAATCCAGAAAGTAAAGAAGAGGCATGCAGGGTGACCAGTATTTATGCTTGAACATGTAAGGAGTGGAATCATGGAAGAGGACGATAAATCCATGGCGATGAGAAGTTTGGAAGCGGGTTTGATATCTGTGTAGAAAACTCATGTGATGGGTACACTTTGAAGTGTGAAAATTACAGATGATAAGAGAGACATAGTATACATGATATGAGCGCCATGAATTTTTACCTTTTTGACTTCATAATTAGGTGATGATGTTCATTATATCCATAGACATGGCCTTTATCCCAACTACTTGCCTCGATCTCTGGCATGTAAATTCCCCTTTTCTGACAAGACTCGATCTTTCGAGAAAGTGACCTTTACAAGTCACACATAACTAATCATTACTCCCTTTCCTGACTCCAAGGGCCAGACACGCTACTTGTTGATTTCAACGCATTTTTTATTTGCTTCATGACCTCACACGATTTGACACAGGACTCACGACTCATCTAGGACTGAGTCTAATTGTAAAAATTACGATGCTAACACAGTCCAAGAACATGGCATCTTCTTTATGGGTTGAAGCAATGAATTGTGCCAATTACATTTAGAATTGGATGCCTCATAGGAAAACACTGCATATGACTCCAAAGGAAGCTTGGACCTATGTTAAGTCCAATGTCTCTACTTTTAGGATATTTGGCAGTCCAACGTGGGTCTTAATTCCATATGGAAAGTGCAAAGCTATGGAGAAGAAGAGCCAACCACTGATATTTGTTGGTTACTGTGAGGATAAGAAGGCATACAAGTTATTTGATCCTATTTCTAAATTTGTCTTGTTTCAAAAGGCTATCCATTTTATGAGTGCTTCAACCCCACATCTTCTCCTACTCCTTCCACACATTATCATGCTAACGATGGTATAGATCATGCTAAAAGTTTTATTTTTGTTGAACAAGAAGATGATGAACATGTTGCCGCTGAAAATAAAAGTAATGAAGATGAAAATCAACCAAAAGAAAATATGTCATTAGCACCAATAGAACATGAGAAACCTAAACATGAATAATTGAGGAGGATCTTTCATGAGTGAAAGAGGCTTGACATGTATGGCTATGAGCCAACTGATTTTAATTATTTTTCCTCTAACCCTCACCATACTCAGTCACAAACAACTGGTGTCTCCTTTTTGAGTCATGCTATTCCAAATGATCCACATCAATTTTTTGATGCTATTGGGATACCTAAATAGGATGTTTCCATGACATTGAAGTATTCTTCCTTGTTGAAGAATCACACATGGGATTTCATTCCTCTTCCTAAAGGACGAAATCTAGTTCACTATAAATGGGTCTACATAACCAAATATGAAACATATGGATTTTGACAAGCATAAGTCATGTCTTGTGGCTAAGGCATTTTCACATGTCAAAAGGATTGATTATTCTAAGACCTTTTCCCTTAATGCCAAGATGAATTCAAAACACCTTGTGCTTTCTCTTGTTTCCTTCCAAGGCTAGTTAGTCCACCAAATGGATGTCAAGAGAACTTTTATGCATGGTGATATACATGAGGAAATATACATGGAACAACATCCTGGTGTTGTGCATGATTCTTCTCTTGTTTGTAGGATTTGACGTTCACTTTATGGTCTCAAACAAGCTCCTCAATATTGGTATGAGAAGATGGATATTTTTATGATTGCTTTAGGGTTAAATCATTGTCATTTTGATTCCTATGGTTTATACTCAAAGGCAAGGAAAAAATCTCTTGATTCTGGTTTTGTATGTGGTTGATTTAATTCTCACATGGAGTTCTTCATCCATGATTTAGAGTGTTCAAAAAGCAATGGTGGGACATTTTTCTATGACAGATTTAGGTATTTTGTATTATTTTCTTGGTTTGTAGGTTCTTCGATCTTTAGAAAGGATCTCTATTTTCAGCAGAAGTATGCACTCGATTTACTTCAACTTTTTTTTTTATGGTTGACTGTAAGCCTACACCTACTCCTTTTCAATTAGGTGTAACCCTTTCTACCATTTTCTCTTCACCATGCATTAATCCTTCACTGTATCAACCACTGGTTGGGAGTCTACTATATTTGATTCATACATGTGCTAACATCTTATTTGCAGTTGGGATTTTCTTCTAATTCTCTCAATATCCTTATGAGATTCACTAGAAGGCAACGAAGCACATTCCGAGGTACTTTCAGGGTACTACCAAGTTTGGCATTTAGTACACATCTAGTGCTTCTCAACTTGTGGGATTCACCGACTCTAATTGGGATGTATTAGTGGATGATAGAAAGTTCACATTTGGATTTGTTTATTGCCTTGGATTTGCTCCTATTGCTTGGTCTTGCAAGAAACAATCAACAATTACATTATCCTTTACAAAAGCTAAGTATCATCTTGTAGTTCTTGCTAGTTAGGAAGTTATTGTCTTTGAAAACTAATGACATAGTTTGGCATTCAACAAGATCATCCTACTACTATTTGGTGTGATAATCAGAGTGTCATACACATTTTTCACAACCCATTGGAGCATCAAAGGACAAAACAAATTGAGATACAAATGCACTTAATTTGATAACTCATCCAAGATGGTGTTCTCAGCTTGGAGTATTTGCCTACGAAAGAGAAATTTGTAAACATTTTCACTAAACCTTTGGCATCACCTCGTTTCATTTAGTTATGATTGATGCTTGGGGTGAAAAACGTTTCCCTTGGGGGGTCATCTGGAGTGCTCCTACCTTCACTTTTTTTTATGTTGTTTTATCTCTTTTGGAGAGAAGTTTTTTCCTAGTGTTTTTTATCCCTTTCTTCGCTTATGAGAGTTTGTACTTGGGTACCTTACCAAACCTAGTTTCCAAGAACCATTTTTTTTCTTCTTTATTTATTCCCTATGTTTCTCTTAAAGGGGGGGGGGAAGGTGTTAGTGTTTTGTAAGTGTGTTTTTCTCATTTTCCAATACAACCAACCATTGTTAGTTGTAAGCTTCTGTAGGCATCCCTAACTACCCAAACAATTATCTTTTTCTAATGACGGGCCTCTTCCATTGTTATATATATAAAACATTCTCTTGTATATAATACACCATAACTAATAGATCAATTGCATTCTCTCTTGTAGAAGGTTTTCTTTTGGTTTTGTAGTTTCTCTTATTCATGGGATGTTCTTTTAAACATCTATAATGATAGATCACCAATTTTTAAACATCTATAATGATAGATCACCAATTTTTAAAGGATAGGTGGAAAAAAATGGGTTTCCTAACATATTGGTTTATGATGATGAAGTTTTGGGCAAAATCTTTCTCGTATTACATACCTTCAACATAAATATATAAAAGAAAAGAAAAAAATCTAATATTCAATATTTTTATCTTGGCATAGCATTCCAGTATAAGTAATGGCTTGTGAAGAGGAAGGTCAAAGTACTAAATTATATACAATAAAAGTTATGGGTATTTAGTTGTAGTGTTATTTTTTTTACTGGGGAAATCAACAACTAGTCAGGCACGTACTCGCTTGACACATGGTTGTGTTATCCGACTACTACCACTATAACTTAGGAATGCCAACATGGCCCCTCACGCGGCACGCAAGACTAGTGGAGGGTTTTGGAACCCATGACTTCACATAAGTACACTCCATCACTAATTGTTCTACACCCCAGGGGCTTGGTTGTAGTGTTATTTTTTTTTTGTTTGTTAATTGGTGCGGAACCTGTTGGCAACGCGAATAACCTGTGGCTTGAGAAACCGCGACTCAGGGGCATCTAAGCCGTCAAAATCACCCAAGGATCGCACCCGGTCTGAGCCACACCAACCCTTAACATGGTTGGATTTTTTGTCCCCGCAGGTTTCGAACCGGTGACTTTAACATCACAGAGTGGCTTAACAACACACTCCGTCACCGACTGTCCTACACCTCGGGGACTTGGTTGTATTGTTATTATTAGCTATCAAAATAAGAATATAATAATTGGTTTTTGGTAAGAACTTTTCACTTTCAATTAAATTTTAAGTAATGATATATTTTTAAATTAAACCTAAATATGATTAAATGAATTGAATGGTCATTGAAGATTTTGAAAATTATATGCAAAGGTGTGTTTGGTCATCCTTTATTGCAATTAATTTTTAAGTAATAACATTTTTTTAAATTAAACCTAAACATAATTAAAAACAATGAATTGAATGGTCATTGAAGATTTTGAGAATTATATGCAAAGGTGTGTTTGGCCATCCTTCATTACATATAGGAATTTTTTAAAAAAAGATTTTAATATTGAGTTTTTAATTAAAGTGAACATGATTTTATTTGAAATCATGGTTATATGGAAAATATGTTTAGATTTTTTTCTTACATTATTAAAAATGACTATTTAATATTTTAATTTTTTAACAATATTTAAAATGGTTATATCTTTTTAATTTTTATTTATTTTTTCTTTCCAATTTTCTTACCTGTCAATGTGAATGTGAAAGTGCATGTTAATATTATTATAATGATTACTTAATATTTTAATTTTTTAACAATATTTAAGATGATTATATCTTTTTAATTTTTATTTATTTTTTCTTTCCAATTTTCCTACCTGTGAATGTGAATGCGAATATTATATTATTATATTATTATAGTGTTTTATAATTAGTAATGTGATTTTTAATAAATTTATTATTTAAAAAAAAAAAAAATACTTTATAAGTTTTATTGTAATATCTATTTTTATAAGTTCATCAAACATAATTAAGTATACTCCATGTGTATCTTATTTAAGGGTATTATTGATTTAATGTATAATTCCTATTATACAATAAGTTGTGTTTTGTTTTGTTTTTTTCAATAATTAGTTTATAAAAGAGTTAATATGTTACTGGAGTTGAAATTTAGGTGGAGAATATAACAATTTTTTTTCTCTATCTAGATGAATTAGCACAATCCTAATTCATTTATGTAATTATAGTTTTCATTTTCATCATAAATTAGGTTAATGGAATAGTATTGAAAAATCATCCCTTAAAAAGAGAAATATCTTATTAAAAAGAAAGGGTTTTATCAATTATTATATATAACAATTATTATGTAAAGTTTTAATGTAATTGGATTTCTTGATTATGTTCAAAGCATAGTTAGTTGAAGGAGTAAGTTTTTGTCAATTTTTTTTATTATATAAAAGGTTTATGTTTTAAAAGGATTTGATTTCATGAGCTCCCTAACTTAAAAGAAAGATCTCACATCTAGATCATAACTACTTGAGTTAACCATTATATATAATAAAAAATATATATTAATGTTTTTTTAAATTATTTCTTCTTTAAAATAAAACAAAACCTTCTAAAACATAACCTTTTAAAAAACAATTAATAAATTTTTATAATTTACACTTATGTTTTCATGATTCACATCTTGATGAGATAAGTAAGGAAACATTTAATAAATTTTTATAATCTACCTATGTTTTCATGATTCACATCTCGATGAGAAAGGGAAGGAAACATTGTTTTAAGTTTCTTAGAAAAACCAGTGTAGCATAATATAATGTTTGTAATAATATGTTAGTTTTTTTTGTTATTAAAAAAATAATACTTAGAATTTTGTTATATCTTTTTTTTTTTAAATTAATATTTATTTTTGACTTATAAAAACTAATAGAAATTATTTTATTTTCTATAAAGTTTAGGTAAAATTTCATTAATTTTCAAATCATCAATCATATAATATTATTTTGCTTTAGTTTACGAAAAATATAAAATTAATTTGTTTTTCATAAAAAACTTAATTTTGTTTTTCTGATGATAGTTGTCTTGATCGCTTGTTCAGAGTGAGTTACACTAACAGAAAACCACAACAATTAATGGTTAAAATGAATCTCCATCGTCAGCGCCTATAGCTCAGTGGATAGAGCATCTGTTTGCTAAGCAAAAAGTTGTAGGTTTGACCCCTAACTGGCGCGTTTAATTTGTTTGTTTGGGTTTTTATGTGAAGGCCACATTAACTATACATATTAGTCATACATGTGGAGGTGGAAACATAAGGTTCTATTTACTTCATAGTAAAATTTTCTGTTATATCACAATCTTCAAAATAATAAATATAAGGTATTCATAACACATTTCTCAGTGTAGGTCATTTTGCTGAAGTGGAGCATACCATTAAACTGCATAGAGTTGGTTCACTTTAGTACAACACTAGACTTTACTTAGCTTCAATCAACCAGGAATGATAGTATTCCTATTGGTGACCATTTAGTATTAACTAATTTTTTTGGCCGACGGAATTGGTAACTAGGTTAGGTTTGTACTTGCTTGATGGGGTCGATTCCAACGGCTACCATCATAATTTCAAGGTGTTTCTATACTATCTTTTACGTAACATACAAAGTAAGTCGAGATTTCGATTTGGTGACCTCATATAATAGAGAGCCTTAACAATGCACTCCATCACCCCACTCATCTACACCCACTGAGCAAATTAACTCATATTATAATAAGCAAACAAAAAACAATTTTAAGTCATACTCCAAAATTATTTAATAAATTTGAAAAATCTCATTAAGAGATTGGGGAAATATGATACTTTGGTTGAGTTGGAAGAAATATGTTGGTCAATAAATTAAAAAAATCTCATTAAGAAATTGGGGAAATAGGAAACTTTCGTTGAATCAGAAGAAATGTGTTGAGACAATATTGCAAAGGTTTAATTTGTAAGAATGTAAATGGGTAAATGTCCCTATTCTTGTTGGTGTAAAGTTTTCTACATATTAGTGTCCCGAGACATAAGAAGAGGTAAATGACATATATTTTTTTCCATATTCAAGTGTTATTCAAAGTCTAATGCATGATATAGTTTGTAGTAGACCAGACATTGCTCATTCAATAGGGGTTTTGAGAAAGGATATGTCAAAACCAGGGAAGGACCATTGGACAATTGTAGAGAGAGTCTTCATATATCTACGTGGCACTTCAATTTATGCAATATGCTACCAAGAAATATTTAGACCTCATAGAGACATATATATACAAGGCTTTGTTGATGGACACTTGGATGGAGATTTTGGATGCAAGGGATTTGCAAGTGGTTATGTCTTTAACCTGGTTGATGGAGCAATCAACTAGATGAGCAAGAGGCATGTTATATTTGCATTATCAATTACATATGTTGAGTACATGGAAGCCAGTCATAGAAGTGAGGCATTGTATGGTTGTAAATAATGCGTTCAGGGATTGATTAAAGCAGTAAGGATAGGTTGTGATAGCTTAAATACAATTTTTTTGGCAAAGAACCTTGCTTATCATTCCAAGACAAAGCATATTGATGTGCAGTACCATTTTGTTAGAGACATGGTTGAACAAAATGAATTATTATTGGAGAAGGTTGATACCTTGAAGAATGTTTGATATTCATTGACCAAGTAAGTTAGTACTGATAAGCTTTCTTGGTGTAGAGAATCAAAGGGAATTGATATACCTAGCACTTGATTATATGAATACCTTCCTCCTACCCCTATTTTTTGTAAAGTATTCAACAAGTGGGAGAATGTTGGATATGTGTTATATCATCCACAAGTAGACTTAGTAACATTCTAGCAGGGGTTTGGGCGCTAACCCTCCAATGAAGGGGGTCTAGGGGGGAACTCACCTCCTCTTTTGGGATGCATGGTGGGCCAATGACCCCTTTCACCCCCTAAGACAATGCTTTGGGGGTAGAGCCCCTATTTTTTGTTGGATCATTATGTATGATTTTCAATGAATGGTTTCAACCCATTGTAACCCATTTTAAACTAATTATGATTAAGGAATCAAGGTTGTAATCTAATTTGGGTTAACAAATTAGGGGTTTGGATGCTACAAAATACCTAAATATTGTATTGTGAATGGAAAAGTTAACACAATGAGACAGAAAGAAGTGTACCTCTTAATTAGGCAAACATTTTTGGTTAAGGGTTTCCAAGGTCAATCTTATGTACATTTCATGAATGTGCCATTGCTATTATTATGTTTTAGATTATGTAAGTATTTTCTTTTCTTGCACAAGTTTATCAAAATCTTCACACACACATACACACACACACACACATTCCAAAGTAGGAAAAATCCTATAGTACTCAAGGCTACTAACCTAGCCTCTGTTGATAGAATCTTAAGACCCCAAAGTACAACTACATCATCATGTGCAAACAAAACCTGGCCACCTAGCGATATTAAATCATATATGTGGTTGTGGGCTAAGTTACTTTCAACTTTTACACTTGGTTAAAGATAAAAAGCATATATCTTTCCTAACTCGTGGTTATCTCTAAGTTTCCAAAGGCACATTAATGATAAAGATGTTTAAGAAATTGAACCATATTAATTTTTTGAGCTTTCTAGATCTTCACTAAGCAAAGAAGAATCATATGTAGTGTAATTCAAAATATTGGGAAAGTGGACCCTATAAACCATTTGGGGCTTATGCAAGGTTGGGGTTCTAAGTTCCTCCAAAGATATGGCAAACCATTTGCCAAGAAATTGTCATGGGTGATTATCTTGTAGGTATCAAACTCCACATGTATAATTGTTGAGCATAATTTTATCATTCCTTCATGTTTTCTTATTGTATTGTTCATTTGTATCTTATAGGTATTATAGGGTTAGTGGAGCTTAGTACATTTTGATGGTATTACTTGTGGGCTACCCTTGAACGTGGAAGAAAGACCTTGCGGAGACTACCTTGTTCATTATTTTAGCAAATGTTCTTCTCTTAGTCAATAATACAAAGAACTCAATAATAAAAAGATTTGATTTGGAATGCACTTTTGTTATCTAAATTGTCTATCCCAGAATTTTCCCTCAAGAATGAGAAAAACAAGGAGCTTGGCATGAATGAAGGACTAATATCCCCACATGATAACACATTTTTTTCCTATCATTTTAGTCACCATTATGGGATACATAGTATACAATAAATCATTCATTTTTCAACTTTTAGTTTAATTCATCGGTTATATGTTTTAGATGCTCAGTGAGAGATCATATAGTGTGTTCTTGGTTTGTGTGTCAATTAGAGAAATGCCTCAAGGTATGTTGAGTGTGGCTAACAATTTTTTGGATGCTTAAGGTTTCTCACCCATCAATCATTAATTACTACAGGTTATCAGATTCAATGCATTTAGTACAATGTCGATCATCCTGCCAAGGCTCCTCCTCTCATTGGCCCTCACGAGTACCAAACTTTCCTCAAGTGAAGGCTTAACCTTACTAGTGCAACAATCTATTTATCTCAAGTAAGTCCAAATGATATTAAATTTCATTTAAACACACAACAAAGGGGGAATTTAGATCCAAGAAACCCACAAAGCAAACATGGGTATTGTGCATAGGTATAGATATTCATGATTCTTCTATAGGTGGCTCATCAAAATATAGACCATAAAAGTAAGATTTCTATGCATGGAGATGACCCCCTTACTTCTTCCAGTAATCCCATAAGAATAAAGCAACGTGGCAATATCATCTTGTCAAATTATTGTAGTGTGGAGTAAAAAAAAATTGAAACCCCATTCCCAAGATCCATAAAGTGATTAAGATTGAGCAACCACATAAAAGTAATGACAAGTGACTGATTTTATAAAGACATATAGGCCAAAATGGTTTCCTAAACAAACATAACTTAGAATGACCAAGTTTTGAGTAAAAAAATCCCCTTATTGTATATATTCTTATATATACATTTTATAAAAGACAAGCGACTAATTTTCTAAAGACATACATACCAAAATGGTTTCCTAAACACAATAACTTAGAATAACCAAGTTTTGACTAAAATCTTTCCATTATTGTATATATTAGTATATATACATTGTATAAAAGAAAAACAAAGGATGACGAAGTTTTGAGAAAAAAATTTCCCATATTAGTCCCTGCCGAAGGCGTAGAGGGACTATAGTGATCGATAATTCGTTGACTTTGTATTAGTTTGTGGTTTGACTACAAATTTTTGAATACTTTCTAATGTTCGAACTACAAAAACAAAAGCATTATTTTTTATATAATAAAAAAACCCATATATGCCATGATCTGATTGGATGATAGATTTGAGGTCTTATTTCCAGCTATTCCCAATGAAATATATGTTGCCATATCCAAAGTTTTATCATGAACATTACTTTTTTTATTTGTACTATTCGTAAATGTTTAGATATCCAAAGTTTGTACTAAGATCTTATTTCACATGACTAGTCATTTTTTCATATTACTTTGTTGTCTCAGTCAATTTTTTTTTTTTGCATAGTCCCCACTATTCGAAGCATTGTTATTATTATTATTATTTTATTAGTCCCTGTTGATTTTTCTTTATTGTTGCATACTTTGAGAGTATTTGTCATTGTTGCGTACTTCGAGAGTCTTTTTCATTGTTGCGCACGTAAACAATCCTACCAACCAACATTTTTTCTTAAATGTTTGCACAATGTGACGCCCTTCGATGGTTCTGGCAATCTTAATTGTTTACCTAACAGGTCTGGCAGCCTTAAATGTTTATTGTACAGATGTGTTACAATATAGTTTCGTTCCATTTTTTGATATTGTTGTTTGTAGTGAAATCGTGCAATATTTTTCTTCACCGGCATCACTAGTTCAGTGGTTGATGCTTGTTCATTGGTTCGTTCCATGCTGATTGTTCTTGGTTGATTCAACTTTGCAAAGTTGAGATCTGGCAGTTGCAGTTGGACCTCTTCGTGGTTGTTCACTAGTTTTTTGTTCTTCAACTTTGCAAGCTGTTGGACCTGTTGTTGTGGTTTGCAAGTTTTGGGGTTGCGCTTCTGTCATTGGTCGTTGACGGGTAAGTTTTCGTGCCATCGTTTTGTTGTTGTTCCTTTTTTCCCTGCCTGTTGTTTTTGCAGCTTGCAAGAAAGAATTCTCAATGGTGGGAGTCCCCGTCTCAAAATTTTGTTGCAGAACATATTTTTTTGTGGATTTTGGGACCATAATATTTTCCTTGTTCTTGAACGTCAATGTTCTATAGAGAACCCCCCGTTGTCACAGCCATGGTGACATATAAAAAAGAAAACCAAATGTTTTTCTCTTATTTTTTGTTCCTGGAAACCATGCGTTTTCATATGACAACTTCCACGTCCTAGATATTGTGCCATATATGTTTCCAAAATTGCAATGCCAAGGGGTTTAGAAAACGAATTCAGACCTGTCACAAGGGGGAACCATCCATCGAGGTCTAGTGAGAGGGGAATTCTCTTATTCTCTGGGTCAAAAAACTCCATCCACTTGTTGCCTTTATCCTTTCCTTTCTATTTTGCAGAACATCTTCTGTCTCTGAGAAGCTTGTAGGATGCATGCCATGAATAGGTTCAAATCAGTCTTTGTGCACATCAAATTTATAGTGTTATTTATTTGCGTTGTTCCTTATTTTTGGTGCACTATTCATTGTTGTTTCATATGCTGTGGCGACTAGGGGGGATTGAATTTGACAAGAAGAAGGTTGAAGGATACATACCGGGATTGGTACGCAGTTCCACGCTTGTAGTTTTCTATTTATCTTTCTTTTTGTTTTCATTTCCCTCCCCCCCTTCTCTGTTTTCATATAAACTGAAGATAGATAAGAAAAAAATTGAAAATCACAGTTTAAGAGATGAAACAAGTAATAGATGTTGAGTTGTATGAAATAGATACAGACTCCATTATACATGAAAACATCGACGAGGTGCTGCATAGCAATGGGATTTTTAGATTTGATGCATTCTCGTATACTGTAGGAGATTTCCTTTTCGATGCATTTAAGGTTCGACTGCATTTTCATTATTCCTCGCCTGACCTATGCAATGGATTGATAGATTATTTTATGGGCTGTTTAAAAAATGGAAACGCTAAGGCATTGGAGTCGTATGAATATGAATTGGCATCTGATTTTCTTTGGGAGTTGCATGAAATACATGATGTCACTACGTATTTTTCAAAGATGCAATTGTCTGCATCTGCTATTTTGCCTGTGCATGAGAGGGGACTTTGGGGAGATATAGTTTGTATATGGTGGTTGTCTAAGTGGCTCAATATATCAATTGGAATATGGTCATTGACAAGAAAAACAAGATATCTACTATTCAACAAAACTGCATCTAACAATCCATACTGCATCTTGTTCCATGATGCCAATTCCGTCAGTGGTCATTGTGAACCACTACTGTATAGAAAATTTTCCATATGAAATCTTGGAGGACCTCATATCTACTTGTCCCTCATTTGCAAAGACCTTGAATCGCAGTGGAAATGGATCATGCATCGCATAGACTGCCATGGTTTGCAGATAGAAACAACTGTTGTATCTAGCTATAGAGATAGTCTGTTCAATGCAATTTGATGTTTGGTAGCAAAAAAATTTGATGTGCAGTCGCTGTGGCTTTAAACTATACAGTCCTTTTGAAATTCAATTATAGGTGGCAACCAACAGGCTTTTAGCTGCTTGCATCAACACCTTTCACTGTATCTCCTAGAAAATGTGCTTGCAATTGGAAGTTGGCAAGAATACCTTGTAAACATGGAACTGCCATATGAAAAAGGAAATGTGTAGGGTGGAAGATTCTATTTACAATGGCTATCTATCATATTCAGAGTAAATATATAGGTCTGGTCGGCCTTGCCAGATGGCATTGTCGATTCCTGGTCTATTGATTTAAATTACAATCGAACAATTGACATCATCTCGTTGAAAATAGATATGACACATATCCATTATCAACCTTTGCTGGGACATATCACTGGTTTAGGGTCCACTGTCCATGCCACCCAAACATCATCAAATCTACATATGCGTGGCATGCTTTTTAATGAGAATGAAACTCCTCCCAGTTGCGATGAGGCCATACGGGGCTTAAACAAAAACCGTAGACTAATTTATCACAACTTGAAAAAGGTCATGCATCAGATTCGTCCCAGTTGTGATGAGGCCATATAGGGCTTAAAAAAAAACATAGACTAAGTTATCACAACTTGAAAAAGTTCATGCGTGGAATTCATCCCAGTTGTGATGAAGCCATACAGGGCTTAAACAAAAAATGTAGACTAAGTTATCACAACTTGAAAAAGGTCAAACATGAGAGAAAAAAAACATTGGTAGTATAGGAAATACTATCGGTTCAGGTTCCAGTGTCAATGCCAGTGAAACCACATTGAATCTGCATAAGTGTCTTCATCCCAGTTTCCATGAGGTCATCCTGGACTTGAAAAAGAAACGTAGACTAAGTTATCACAACTTGAAAAAGGTCATACGTGAGAGAAAAACATACATTGCTACGCTTCCTTATAGAGAGAACTGACATATCACATTCTAAAAAAATTTATTCATGCACAACACAACATAAACAGGTGTGGTCACATTTCCCACAATGATCATGCAGTTGTCCGAAAGGAAAAAATCACATTTTGTGGGCTAGAAACAACACCGTGTAGTACTACCAATTAAAACCAACAAACACTTTCTACCCATACTTCCCTACGGAAGAAAGATGCAAGACAAACCTACATGAAACAAATCAAAGAGACTCCTTCCATTGCATGTGCAATTTGTGATCAATTAAATTTCACAAAAAACAGTAAGTCTTTCACGCCTGATTTGGAAGTAGAATACCTTCGCTTGACACAACATGATAAAACATTTTCCAGTGACAAAATTTGTCTTCCATGCAAATGGTTGATTGAAAATGGAAAAATGCCACAGTTTGCAACCCCTAACCAAATAAGATGTAATACACCACTACTAGATGTAAGTGCACTTACGAAACTTGAAGAGAGACTTGTGTCTCTGTGAATTTCATTTGCACAAATTAGACCCTGGGGCTATAAACGACCCCAGATGGGCTTAACAAGATCAATTATTAATGTGCATGTTCAACTAGATGTTGTGCAAAAATCCTTGCTACAATTCATTAGAGATACAATGACAATTGTTGTGGCTCTCAAAATATGCTTGCAATACAAAAATTCATATCAGATAGGCAAAGTGCGTGTGCATGTTGTTATGAAAGCATTAAAAAAATTATGTTCTAGGGCCTTGTACAAAGCACAAAACATTTGTATAAATGAGAACTGGATCAATGTTCTTGGAGAAGAGGATGGCAACAATGCACAGACTCTCGAAACTGCTAGTGAATTTGATACAAGTGATGAATCAAAGAATGAAACACCTGCTGAGACATTGGTGCATGGATTCACTGATGCACAGTGCATTCGTGACTTGCAAGACAAGATTGTCAAAATTGCACCTGCTAAGGGGAAATGTCCACTTGGAATATTCAAGGACAAATTCGTTGAGGAAATGAACTTCCCAACACTCTTCTATGGAGATCCACATCCCACTGACATTATAGAATGATTCAGTTACCATAAAATAGTTCGATGGGGGATGCTACATTCAAGCAGTGACTTCTCCTGTCACATAACAAATTTGTTTTTCAAAACAATGCGCATAATAATAGAGCAAGTGTTGTCTTTCATGTGGGTGTGAATAAGAAAAGGCCAGTTACAAGGAAGAAAGTTGTTGGCCAAGGATGTCAAGTTCAAAGTAAACCTAGAAAAAATCTTGAAATCTGATATTGGATACATAGATTTCAAAAACATTTGCATCTCTCTTGACTATTTGCAACAAAACAAGAAAACTGTTTTTGCAATGATCTGACAATTGGGCCCACCAACATTTTTCATCACATTTACAAGTGCAGAGCATTGCGGGGACCCATTGGTGGCTGCGGTATCTCACTTGCATAGGAATAGGAAATGTAAAAAACAAATCGATACACTGGAAATTAATGACATTGACTACCTCATAAGAAAAGACCCAGTGACATGTACTCACTACTATAGACATAGAATAAATGCTTCGAGACAATTAATATGTCATGATGAAACGTTTTTCGGAAAAATATCGGACTATTTTTTTGTGACTGAATTCCAGAACAGGGGGAATGAACATGACCACACACTATTATGGATAGAGTGTGCACCGGTCTATGGAGCTGGCAACAATTCACAGATCAAGTAGTTTGTGGACAAATACATAACATGCAACACAGATCATTTGGATCCAGAACTTGCCCAAGTCCATAGACATTATCATACAAAAAGTTGTAGAAAATGAAAAAACTCGCATTGCAGATACAACTTCCTCGTGCTGCCAATGAGAGCAACAAGAGTCATAGAGCCACTTAGTTTAGAGGACAAAACTTTCATTGAGAAATCTAAATCCTTGTTCTCATTTCTAGAACAATGAGAGTTTAACAATTTGATGAGCTTCGATGACTTCTTGACAGAGCTAAATCTATTAGAAGATGAGTACATCCAATCCATACAATGTACGCTTAAACAACCAATAGTTTTCCTTAAACGAAAACTTTCCCATATCTAGAAGAACAATTTCTCTAAGGACATGCTAGTTATGTGGAATGCAAACACAGATGTGTAGTATGTCCTCAATGCATATGCTGCAACATCATACTATACCTCATATATGACAAAGGTTTACAAATCTATGACAAGTGCATTCAGAAGAATACACAAAGAACATGAAAGAAGTCATATCGATGCCATAGAAATGATACATACGCTTGGAAATACACTACTTAATCTTCAACAAATGTCTGCTCAATAGGCAGTCCACATTGCACTTTCCCTGCCCATCAATTGTAGTTCAAGAAAATGTGTCTTCATAAACACTTCTCCACTTGAGAAACACACATTTGTACTTAAACCACTATGTTTGCTACAATAAGAGCCTGCCAATTTAGAATACATGTTATGTCGCTCTATTATTGATTATTACCTCTAACGGCCATCTCCTATTAAGCATATCTTCTTAGCAGAATTCGTATCGCATTACAAAAAAAATGGTTCCCCCATATCAAAAAGAAAAAAACCATCTGTGATATGGTTTTTCAAATACAATAAACATTCTGACTATGAGAACAATTGTAGAGAAAAACTATTGTTATACATTCTGTTCGATGAAAAATAAGACACATTAAAACATAATTTCCCTACATGGGAAGCTACATATGTTGCCTCTGAGACTATAGTGCAAATCAATGAAGCTAGATTTACTTACAATGTTAATCCAACATGGGGTGATCTAGAAAGAACAGTTAATGAACCAAAAAACCCAGACAATCTTGATGAGACATTCACAAACTGAAAAACAACCAGAACTCCATGCGAGTCCTATGACTTGCAAATAGATTTGCCTTGTCCTTGAGTAGATGACATTGAAAAACGTATCAATCTTGGTTTTCAAGTCACAAAACATCCTTTCCTTATTGAAAATAATGAATACCACAGAATTAGATCTATGTTGAATCGAGAACAACAAACAATTATAAAGGACACTGCGCTTAAAAAATGCTTGAGCATGCACACTCCTGTGCACTTGTTCCTTATAGGCAAAGCAGGAACAAGAAAGACATTCACAACGAAAGCAATGTTCCAAATGCTTATATGAATCTATGATTCAGACAATTCCTCTGAGCCTATGAAACCAAAGTGCCTAATAATTGCATACATAGGAAAAGTTGCATATAATGCAGGTGGAACAACAGTCCACTCTGCATTTTTAATGCCTTTTAACAAGTCACAATTTCTCCCACTTAGCAAGGCAATGTTGGATACCTTGTCTAAGATTTATGATGAGCTGCAACTTGTCTTTATAGATGAGGCATCTTTGATTGAAATTTGCTTCTTGTATTCCATTGACAGTCGAATAAGAAGCATAAAACATGTGCACACGAAATACTTTTGAAACATTGACATGATATTCTGTGGGGATCTTTACCAGGCACAACCCATTTAGGATTGTTTGATATTTGAACAACCTACGATTAACATGCAAACAGTGACACATGACTTTTGGAGGGACAATATTAAATGCTTTGAATTGCATACTACTATGTGCCAAATAGATGAAACATTTATTGCAATTCTGAATAGAATGCAGACAAACAACCAAACACATGATGACTTAACATATGTCAATTCGAGGTGCTTGTGACCTGCACCAACAGACCCAACCTTCCCTTACCTGTTCTACACAAATAAGGATGTTGCAATGCATAATAGGTACATTTTATCGCTCATGCCTGGAAATGATATCATCATTAATTCAATTGACCTGGAAGAATATAACCATAGAAATGTGACACGTCATGAACATACAACCACTTTACCTTTGCATCTTGTCCTAAAATTAGAAATGTTGGTTGAAATATATGCCTGCAACTATGATTCACAGGATGGCTTGGTCAATGGTGCAGATGGAATTCTCAAAGGCTATACCAAAACAGAAAAACTTGATGTCCTGTGGATTAAGTTCCATGAACCACATATAGGCAAGCGACAAACAAGCAAGTTGTATTATCTATATAATTCAAACATTGCAAGTGATTGGACACCTATCTTGTGAATATCAAAGCCAGTATCGACATCAGCAAAAATAGGTCGACTGAAGATTCAAAAACAGTTTCCAATTAAACTTACATGTGCACGTACAATCCACAGATCGTAAGGACTAACACTTGATAGTGTTGCATTTCAACCTGTTGGAATTCGAATACATGGACTTGTATACACAACACTATTCCATGTCAAAAGAATAGACTCCTTGTATTTACTAAGTCCTCTTACAAAAGATAATTTCAAAGTCAAATAGAAAGTTGATATTGAAATGCAATGCCTCAGGACTACCACAAAAGGACATCTGCAGTATGATTACCAATTCATACAAACAACCTCATCTGTATAAATTCTCTCTCTTAACACACACAACTTACATGCACACATGGATGATATAATCAATGACTATGACATAATGCAATCCGATATTTTGTGCTTGCAGGAAACATACATGGCAATATGCATGAAAAATGAACAATTTCCAAATCACAATTGCATATCAAGTTACATTATGCATGGGGTGATGATATTGGTGAAAAAACATGTAAAATTTTTGGAACATATACATTTCAAAGAAAAGAATGTCAAGATGGTTCTTGAAAAAATATTTTTCCATGGAACAAAAATTGCAATACTGAATATGTATTGTGCTCCCCATGCAACACTCTCCAACATACTAAATGCTCTTTCCAATTCATTAGACCATTTGCATCTGAATGAAACCATTGTGATTGTAGGAGACTTCAATATTGACATGCTACAAAATAATGCCAGGACAAAAGAATTGGAAAACTACATGTGCAAATACAGTCTCCGTTGTCTTTTGAACAACACAAGCCATGTACAAAACGCGCTTATTGACCATGTATGGTCGAATGTGCCCATATCTCAATACAACATCTTTATATTAGACACATATTGTTCTGATCACGATACAATTGGTATTGCACTTGAATTATGAGATATACATCAAACATATTGAAAATTCATATTTCTATGTTTCAAAGCATATCTGTCTAGCTTGTTGTAGAAAACCAAATTATCCAACTTCTTAGTTTTTCCCTGGTTTGTACACATACTGGTCTGGTCACCATATAGTTAGTATTGCACTTGAATTATGAAATATACATCAAGAATATTTCAGAATCATATTTCTATGCTTCAAATCATATCTGTCTATCTTGTTGCAGAAAATCGAGATATCCAACTTCTTAGTTTTCCCTGGTTTGTAATTGATTTCAGTCACAATTTTTTTTTTAAATACACACACACACACACACACTTGGATAAACACACACAAAAAAAGGTACATTCTTCTAACACTATCTATTACTCGATTCCTTTTATTCTATTTTATTTAGTCTATGTGCATAGTACTTTCTTTTTTATTTACATGTCAAATTATGTTCATCTCCATTTTGTTTTGTGTTTTTTTTCATAGAAACAAATAGGAAAACTAGACATCGCAAAGAACTCCTAACTAGAAATGTAGAAGAATCCATTAAAAGGTGCATATTTCTACCCCTGTTCCATATCCAATAGTTTTTCATTTACTCTGTCTATATTTGTTGCACTGGTTTGCAACTCTATTTTTTTTCTTCTTGGATACTCCATATGTTCCTGTACATTAACTTGTCTTCATGTCAATTCTATTTTCTGTTCTGCTATTTTGAATTAAATAAATTTTTGCTCCATCTTTTTTTTCATGTGTTCGTAGGTAGCAACTTGTTTTCATATCCATTGTATTCTCTGTATTGCTGCATTGAAACAAGAACACAATAATTTGGCAGAAGGTTGGAGCCTTGTGTGCTAGGTATGAAAAAGCTGAGGTGCAATGTGCCACATCAAATACAATGCGTATGCCTGAGACTAAGAGGTATGGTTACAAAAAACTCTGATCTGCATACATTGTGCAACTTCTCTAATATAGTTTTAAGAAATTAGCTATTTCATTTGTTTGACAAGCAGAGACAAACAAAAAATAAATAAATAAATAAAAATTATTCACTATTGTAATTTATTACATTTGTACATAAACATGGAATGAGGAAGTGGTCGGTCGGACTCGTGATAAATTATAGTATTGTATAAATTACTAAAAATTCTTGGTAAAATGTTATAATATTCTATAAATTACTAAATCTCATGTTGCGGCCGGTCAGACTCGTTATACATAGGCATCACTATAAATGTGAACCTGTGAGTCCACCAACCCGCGCACTGTGTCACAACTATTTTATACTATATTTCTATTTTATTTACTCTATATACTTATTCCTTGATTTTTTCTTTACATGTCAACTTATTTTCATGTCCATTTTTCTTTTGTACTTTTTTTCAGAGAAACAAATAGGAAAACTGGACATGGCAAAGAACTGTCAACCATAAATGTAGAAGAATGCATGCAAAGGTGCGTATTTCTAACCGTGTTCCATATCCAATAGTTTTTTGTTTACTCTGTCTGTATTTGTTGAACTTCTTTGCAGCTCTGTTTTTTTTCTTCCTTGGATACTCCATATCTTCCTATACATTGACTTGTCTTCATGTCAATTATATTTTCTGTTCTGCTATCTTGAAATAAATAAATTTGTACTCCCATATTTTTTTTTCATGTGTTCCTATATAGCAACTTGCTTTCATGTCGATTGTATTCCCTGTACCATGACCTTTCTTTTTCCTCTTCTATACATATCCATTCTCCCTTTTTTTCTTCCCCTCTATTATGCATTTATGATTCTATACTTAGTCCCATGTCTATGCTCGTGAGTTGCTAGGATGGTGGAGTGACAGATTCCATGTGCATCTATATCTTTACATCACGAGTCCAGTTTCCTTAGTTGGCAAATTTTATGGCCACAGGTTCCTGTGTAGGCGCCATCGAACTCTCATGCCCTGTGTTCGTGGTAGACATTTTTCCCCTGAAAATTCGGTGATCTACAATTCGACCTCAGACTCAAAGCTTGCGACTTATTTTTCCCAGTTCGTTTCCACAGTTAGCCAATTTTATGGACGCGGGTTCCCCCCCAAAAATGAATTATCAAACTCCCATGCCCCATGTTCAGATATACATCTTGCATCCAAAGCTCCAGTTATCTACAATTCGTCCGTAGACTCCTCGAACTCGCAAGCCTCACTCTTTATCGAAATTACAAATTGTATATCCATCTATATCTTGACATCACGAATCTGACCGAGCACTTTCATTTCCTTAGCCAATTTTATGGCCACGGGTTCTCAGGTACCCATTATCAAACTCTCATTACCTGTGTTCTAAGTATACATCTTGCATCCAAAACTTGGGTGATCTACAATTCCACCAACGAATCCCGGGTTCAAAAAAGTACTAAAGCATGTTTAATTCTCCTCCATGCCTACCACGTTTGCCCCTTCCCAGTACACATTAATTATGATTTTACTGGTGACAAATCACCACAGATGTTCAAAAATATTGACATTAATAAGCGAAAAGCTCGAGGTAATATCCCATTAAAATGCATTTATAGGAGAATATTATGGAATCTGATTAGTTTCTTTCTGTCGATCTTGAATTTGCAAAACAAATGATGGTTGTTTTTTTTTTTAAGGGTCATCATAGCAAGAATGCAATGTTGTGCTAGCCCACTATCATCCACAAAGGTGTTCACATGTTTTCGCTGTTTAGTATTGTGCATATCATTTTTGAACTTTACAGGTTTGCATATTTGAGAGTGTGCTTGCATATGAAAAATGTTACTCCACCCTTCCAATTTGAACATAGTTTGCATTTGGGCCACAAAGAATAGTAATAAAATAAAATAATATGGAAATTGTTTAAGTAAATATAAACAAATTATCTTGTAACTTGAAGCTTCTTTTGTCAAGATCCAGGTATATTACATAACTGTCAACGTTTTCCCTTCTTTTCAATAGTTTCTTGATTTCCCTGCCATCTTTGCATGTTTTCCCAATGCAAATTGATGACACTCTTATTATCTTTGAAGAGATTAGAATTAAAAGGCGAAAAGGTCGAGGACATCTCCCATTAAAACATATTGAACCAAGATTTACCAGAGATTATATTATGATGTTGCAACGTCCACTTTAAATACAATGAGGAGAAAAGGAAGGTTTTCATCACCTTATGGCTGCAGCTCAACAACATTTCTCTGGAGATACTCTGAATATTTTCAGGCACGAGGACTAGCATTTTCAGTGGTCCATAGATTATGATTACTGCTCGGGCACTTTTTCCCAGATCAAAGTTATCTCCACATCTGAAATTGCAATGGTAGATTGTATCCCCAAATTTTTTTTTACTTTGAGAACTTGGTCACATGCTGTGCCGAGAACTATATTCCGAACCAGTGAATTGTTCAGATGGGAGACCAGTTTCAAAAATTCCTATCACCTCAAGTATTTAGAAAGATGTTAACACTTCCCGACCCAACACCTACTTTCAAGGGAGAGAATTGAAAATAGTTCTTAAAGAAGAATGGTAATGAATTGGACCTCTAGACGAAGTTATTATAGGACCTAGTGCCTGCTCCCTAGGACATGACCATGTTACAGGTTAGTGCATGTAAAAACATTTTTCGAAAAATTGCATGGATTTTCACGAGGACAACGAGAGAAGAAAGTGCAATTGACATCTCTCAGATGATTTTGTATATTTTATATTTTACGGTCAAGGAAAAAATCATCTTCCATTGCCGCAAGTTGATTTTCATTCAAATCTCTTCCCAATTATTGCAATACAAGAGGCAAAAGAAATTCCTTATGCCATCTTATTTATTTTTCACCGTGCCAAATTGCTATCAATTTCTTGGAATATCTATGTGTAGAAAGTTGAACTCTGGATTTGACCCAGTAACATTTTCGTGCCAGAAATTATGGAGACATGACACTTGCGAACAATTTTATAAGGTCTTTAATTGTTTTGTTTCAGTATTTAAAGCATTAGTATTTGGAAAGTATTTTCCCTGACTTTGTGGCCAATCGAAAATCTTCCTGGATAGGAAGGGCACACTAGAAGAAATGCATAACTATAATGTCATAAGGATTTGTGGGTCTAAAAAAAATTCTTTCTTCTCTCCATGTCACATATCTAGTACAATTGTTTTTGCTTGAATAACAAAGGAGTACATCTACTAGTTGCATTTTTTCCATGAAAGAAAAAAAGGACAATTCATCTCTCTACCTTGGAAAGTCCTAGATTTCATGGTCAGGAACCACTTCAACAATACTTTCACTGACACTATCCTGAATGAACTCCGTACTAGTACCAATGACTTGCAGAAGCAGAACCGAAAAGACCCAGGTAAAAAAGTGCCCAATCCCCGACCGCCACAGCGAAGACAACAACATCTCATAGCAATAATCTAACAACCTACCCAAGTAACAAAGTCACACACATTTCTTCAGGTGGAGGAGGAGATAATAACCCTCCCTCCATAAAAATTGAAAGTTGTCACAAACTTCCCGTGGGCAAAAAACAGAAAATAATAGTCCAAGAACAGGAAGGACCGAGGGTAGAAATTGATATCTATGATCTCTCCCTCGAAGATATCGAACTATAAATTGACATTGAAAAAATGTTCCCTGACGACGATCACCTAGAGAACCCTTCTCCGCACAATCTTGGGATGGAAATAATTGGCATAGATACATTGGACGAAGAAGAGTCTTTTTCATTTCAGAGCGATGTTTTTGACAACGAATCAAAATAAATGATCATTGAAAACATAGATGTAAAGAATAAGAAAGGGACATCTCGTTCAGAGATCAAACTATGCAACATGCGCCCTTCCCAGATATCCAAGAGGCATTGAGAAACTAGAGATGCTATAGACAACTCTATTAGCGGCTTTGAATCTAAAAACCGCATGTTAAAGAAGCAAATCAAAGAATTGGAGGAAACTCTAATGCCTCTTGGACTGCTTGCTACTCCTTTGGCAATGATCGAGTCCACCACACCTGTGCCAAAGTTAAAAGCATCAACAAGCCTTCTCACATCGGCTCGAGACTCTGTGGAAAATAATATAAACAGAAGAATGGAATTAATAACAGAATCTCGGGAGATGTCAAAGAATATGGTCTCTTTTGGAACAAGAGCGCATGATTTTCATGAGTATCTGCAAGCAGATCTCAAGAATGAGCAAGGTTTTTATCTCGATTAAATTTTACCATTTGGTGTTCAAGTTACCAGTATGACGAAATTCAGAAGAAGATAGGAGGATCTCCCTTCCATGGATTGAATAGACTAGCTAAAGGCATGATGGAAAGAAAAGGTAAAGAACCTGAATGGTATCGTTCAAGAATGTATCCAGACCATATCTAAAAGAGACAAACTATTCAAGAAGCTAACTGAGATAGATCTAGCTATGCAAGATACCAGATACATAAAATATGCAGAACAGAAATAAAATGCTAGAAATGGCAGAATAACAGTAAAATATCCAGCATAATCTTCACAATACACAGAAATAATATGCGAAATAGCAATAAAAAAGCACTTGATTCAGAAAGAAATGTTCACAGGCCTCTTCGAGGGGGCAAACTCCAGTCGAGCAGCGCTCTGTTACAATAATCTCCAAGATAGGGTTTTCATACCCTCGACTCTTATTTATACTAAATATGTCTATTAAGAGAAGCATCTAGAGGAAGATCCTTCTAGAAGCGGAAGCTTCTATTAGGTCTTCT
>SNQJ01S0044277.1:0-23460 GCA_010110895.2 Picea sitchensis
GTACACAGTCTCATTTTTGGTTCAGATCTATCAATATTTCTGGAAGAGATGAAAAGCTCACTACAACCAAATCTAGAGAGCATGGTAGGAGATTGGGTGTTGTTCACACAATCTACTGTGATTTGGGTATATGGATACTAGGAAGTACCTTAACTTTTACCATTTTTTATGACGCCCAAGGTCTTCGATTTGGAATTCATAAGACAAAGAATTATCTCAGAGACTGAACATTTTCTAAAAGCACACAAGGCTTCTAATCTAAAATTTTGTTTCGTGGTGGGTCCCTTTGTGGTGAAGAGTAAGTCTTGTTTTCCCCAGATTAAATCCAAGCTTAGTAAATTTGGTTTCACACAGTTGCAAGGGAGAAGGTATGATCCCCATCAGATCATATCAAAGAGGAGATTGGCCAGTAGACAAGGTCCCTATGAACATGAACATGTCGAAGGATTTGATAAGTTTACCAATCTAAAGACCTATGCAGACATGGAGGTCACCATACAACAAGATCAAACGAGACAAACAAAACCAACTCATCAGCCGAGCCCAGCGTGAAAACCTTCCCCTAAGTTGGTTATCAAAGCTCATAAAATGATCATTTACAATAAGAGGAGAAGTTTAGAAGAACTAGATACCAGTAGCCAGCAAGATACTCTCAAAAGGATGAAAATCACATCATCATCTCAAGTAGTTGACCTAGAAGAAGAAGATCCCAAAGGGAAAACATGCATGGAAATGGTAGAGGCTATAGCCAAGAATGAAGAAACCAATATAGAAAGCAAGCCACAAAACGAAAGCAGCACGAAGGTCTTCAACAGCAGAAATTACATATTTGGCCAGACACTTGGGGCAGTGTATCAGTCCAAGGGAGATTTAATAAATCAGTATGCTATGAAAGGAAGTATGGTGAATAGTGAAATAAGATATCTTTTACCTGAAGTAGAAAGGACTACTCAACACAAATCTTCCTTACTCCCAATCAGGGATGTGGAGAAAAAGACATTTAACATTGTAGTGGTTGATGATGATAAAGTCTCTGAGATCAAAGTGCACTATGAAAATATTGTTGCCCCCGACAAAGTAAAGTTTCATAGGAATGTCAGTGACATGTTATATTCTGATTATCTGAGCTTAGCACTAAAGGTTGCAAGGTTAACAATATACGCATCAAAACTAGATGGACAACTGAAAAAGGAAAAAGTGTCCAGCAAAGCCTGGATGACACAGGTGAAAAAACTAGAGTCTGAAGGTCCCCATGGGTTGAAAGCTTCTTTGGATGAAAAGGACAAGATGATCCAAAGTCTAAATAAAAGGCTGAATATGTCACTTACAGATCATCCACAGATATCATAATTGGCTACATTGGAACAGGACAAAGAAATATCCAGACAAGAGGCACTCGATTAGAAGGTTAAATTGTTGCAATTGAAGAAAGAGAAAGAGAATTGGTCACTGGAATAGGCAGCAACATCAGACATGGTAGTCATTATACCTGCAAATACAGAGGTTGGATTAAGCACTGAGGGGTTAGTCCAATCTATGTCCTAGGTAAGCTTAAAAACAGGTGAGATCAAGAATCTCAAAGAGAGCATGGAAAAGATGAAGCATGAGATGAAAGTGAAAGATGAAAAGATAGCTCAACTACACAGAGAAAATCAAGATTTGCAGGAGAGAGTGAACAAGATAAGAACCAGGTTAAAGGGCAAGAAGTTATTGTGGGGAGACAAACATGTAATTTGGGAAGCTATTGTTGTGGAGGTTGCTAAATCCAAGGTTTATCTAAATTTTATCAACGACAAAGATAACATGGTTGTCACAGCTCGGAACAAATGCGTTGTTGTAAATGAAATATTATCAAAGAATCCCTCGGAGTGGGCCCAAAACACTATTGATTTACCTAATGCTATACCAATTGTTGAACTTCAAACCATTGGTGTGAAAGATAGGACCGCGTTGATCATTTCAGCCAAAAGGATCATTGTTAAGAATAACTTACTTGGATCAGTCTGAAACAAAGTTGTGCAAATAGAATACAGCATACAGGAGTTTAAAAAATGTTTTGAAGATTTGTTCGTCAAAGGCCTTACATCGTTTTGGGATGGTAAAGGATCATTATATAATCAATAACACTATCACTCTCTCCTCATGCAATGCATAATGGATCATTCTAAGTTCGAGGATATGGAAGAAACTATGAAAGGTCCTAGTCTAGTGGAGCATTTGGCTATAGATTTCGAGATTTTAAACAAGTTTAAAACAGTGAAGGTCAACATGGCAGCCATGTCTTGTGCTACATGCATTGACTTGGAGATTCTGATTAAAGAGATGATGTATTACAGAATCCCCTCTAATCCACAATGGAAATAAATCGTGTGGTTGGGTAAGACAAAGTGCAACGTCCCTGGAACCAACAGATGATCTCCAGGTGTCACCAGTTTTGCAGATCCAGAAAAATCTCAGAGCGAGACAGATGACGCAGAAGAAGTCAGACAGTCAGAGAAATTGTTCATGATTTTGAAACATTTTCATTTTCTAATTATTGTAAATTGTTTTGTATACCAAAACTATCAGTAGAAACTATTACAGAAGCTAAAACATTTCAGTTTCGATTATTTTTTATCAAATTGTATAAGTACTAAGAGACTTGAATTGATTAATGTTGGCAAAAGTGCAAGAGAACCTTTTGGTTGTATCAGACTCTGTTTGTAAGTTTTTTGAATCTGAATTGAATATAAATGTAGAAGATTTTGAAGTTTCTATGAAAAGATTCTAACGGGTGGTGATATGAGCTTTGTTTCCCTTCATCGTATGTATTTCCTATAACCAATCATTTCATTTACATTTTCTTCTGTTTAAATTGGAGAGTTTAAAGGCCCATAATTCGTCTTGTGACGCTCTTGGCTTAAGAAATTTAAACTATGTGATTGTCTTCTCAAATTATTCAGAATTCATTTCAGTAATTCTCTGATGCAGTTATTTGTTCTCTTTATCTTCCTACACTCTTTTGAATTTAAGAATAACTCATATTCATCACCTCATTTAGCCTTTGTCCTCTGGATATTTCTATCATTCAATGGATTGTTTCCGTTCACTTTCATAATTTTGACTCCATAGCCCATAGTGTTCCTCCCCTTCTTTGATAGCAACTTTATAAAAACCTCCAAACAAACCAAATCTAGCCACTAATTTCCATAGATATACCCAGTGACATGAGAGATCCCTCTATGATTTGAGCAGGCTAGTGCCTCAACTCTAAAGCTAGTTGAAACAATTACCTCTGTCATTTGTCTATTCAACCAGACAAAATTTACAGAGTGCTAACAGATCCTTCACCTACTTCCCTAGCTAGGACAAATACTTCATCAACCGACGAGGACCATCAGAAGACCAAATCACTAGAGCATACAAGAACCTCCCCTTCTAAGGAATTAAGAGAAACTGCCATGGAACATCTCTATATGGTGGGAAGCCTAGGAAATATTTTGTCATGGGGAGAGAAATAGATTCATGAACCAGTAGATGAAGTCGTCGATATACAGGAAATTTCTTATGACACGAAAAGGAAATTTGTGATGAGAAGAACAGTCAAGAAAAGGAATCTCATGCTCGATAGTACACTTTTCATAACCACAAAGGAAACATTGTTTTACATGGAAAGTGTTAAGATGATTGAGCTAATCGTAGCATGGATGGCCATAAATGATGCTACTCTAGATAGGGAGAAAAGGGATGAAATGGAGGTAGCTTCCATGAATAAATAACTGGACCATCTGCGAAAAAGTGGAGTATTACCAAAATTCAAAATAGGAGGTGGTACTCTTGAAGTGTGAGTTCTAATAAATGTATACACAATTCACAAGGGAAAGAGACCTCTTCACTGCTCACATAGTTGATTTCCAAGAAGATACCCTCATGGGGCTAGAAACTTGTAAATACATGCAACGATGGTATGAGAATGCACAACAAGACTTAGAATGGATAAACTACATTAGTGAAGTACAGAAGAGTCAAGATACAGAAGAGCATAGCATCTGAGTGTTGATGGAAAACAACATCGCCCAAATAAGGAAGGAAGATAAACATTGGGTAAGTATGGTCTATGAACCCCAACGAAAAATTCAAGAAAGATGTGGAAAGTGTGAGAAAAGTTGGGAGAAAATCAATCAATAAATGAGAAGTATCGACTTTCCAGAGTTTGGCCCACTGAAGGATTTCATCGATTTACATGACATAGTTAAGCGACATGCAGAGCAGGACCAGATGTAATAAACAGATATTTCGTAGGTTTCAAGCATGATCCCAAGTCAAGTGAAGAAGTTCATGGAGCCTCCAATTAAATCTCTCACAGTCTTAGAATGCTTGAGTGTTAAACTAATCAAGTACAAAGAACAAGAAATTGAAATGAAGGAGGTCCTCTCCACTCTGATGGATCAACATAGGTTCTCGTATGCAAATACATGCGAAGATCTCTTCTGCAGATGGTCAGAATATGAGAGGAACAAACCACTTCAGTAAAACCACCAGATGATCCAAAGAGAAGCAAAAAAGAACAAATAGATAAATTCCACCACGTGGCATTTTCTTAACTTAACACAACTTTAGTAGTTATTTTTAGTTTAGTATTTTTTATAAATAAGGGAATCGACCTTGTGTCATGGGTCGATGGTTTTGGAAATAAAGACTTTTCCTCGAATATTGTAAGAGAATTATTTCTATGCAAGTTATTTTAATTAAGAAGTTATGTTTAGAACCAAAGACACTTCTTTTATCTGAGGCGTGAATGTGATTGGACCGAGGGGGACTATCTCTGTCTTCAGATTCAATTTTTTTTGTTGTATTGATTAAGAGTTGTTATATCTGTTATTCAAAGTTAACTTATAATGTTGTAACAGTTATTTTATTCTAGTTGATGAATAGAAATCGATAGTGTTAACCTGTGATTGATAATAGAGCATTGAAAATTACTTTTCTTGCACTAACTTCTTGTCACGTATATATTTTCTTTCTATAATTGTTATCTCATAAAATGTTGAATTTCTACAAATCAAAATGGTATTAATGTTAGTTTCAAGTAGTTTAGATCTTCTTCTTCTGCATGCTAAGGTATAAAGGTTATCCTAAAACCCAGCCTTCCCCAACACACAATTAAATTCCCTATGTCATTTAGTTTAAGCTCTATATTTATTTTGTTAGAAATGTTAGAAAAGAACCAAAAGAGAACTACATAGTTCACAAATCACAATAATTCTGTCCAGATTACAAATCTGGAGAACCTTACCAGTCATCAAATGCTTACGAGTCTAATTGGGCCTCTTAAGCGGGTTTGGTTCCTGTTGTTGAGTTAAAGGGATCTTGGACCCCTCAACAGGAACCTATAACAATTGGTTAAAACCTGAGTCTTATACTTATTTCAAAATTAACAAGGGTTTAGTAAATCAAAAGGTAGAGGACTCGCAGTGCCATTATGCAGCGCGCAATTTGTGGTGCAAGGTTAAAACAGACAGTTCCTAGCGTAGAATTATAAATGGAAAAAATAACTTGTTTGCAAAAGGGACCTATAGGATGACCCTAAGATAACAATTTTGACTAATGAGAAGGGTTTAGAAAACCAGAACAATGGGTTTGAGAGTTAGCAACACATAAACATTAACAGTTTGCAATGCCAACAAAACATAACATTTTTATATCCTCAACCAACATTTTAAGAAGCATGTAAATCATCAAGGGGTGCCTAGTATGTCTAAATTTAGGCTAATGCTTTGTGAAATTGAGTTGGACTTAGAGAGAGGCATCTAATATTTAACAATATTCCAATGCCAATTCACAATGCCAGTCTGCAGCACCAGTTTACAACGCCAATTTTCAAATTCCAGTAGCGCACTTCAAGGAAAATGTTAGAGATTTACCCTTGACATAATATTTGAAAATCATATTGAATGAAAGAACTGAAGACAATAAAATATCCCCTAACACGTTTCCAGAATGCAATGATGAAATATAAGTGCATGAGGTACTTCTTAGTACACTGTGAAATTTTAGGTGAGTTGGAAGCAAATAAATATGACCTCTCAATTTCCCTCTAAATGATTGGAAAATGACATAATGGAATTTATGTACTCCTTTGAGACAAGACAACATGATGATGATGATTTATTAGACCAAGAGTGTGACCCATGTGGACCCTTATTCCTCTCATGATGACAACTAATACCATGACACTAAGGTTCTAAACCAAGACCAAAACAAGATTATGTTTATGAAAAATAAAAAATTGAGTTATGACATGAGGTATAAACCAAAGCTTAAGATTTAAAGACTCTATGACTCAAAAAAAGACAAATCTAAAGTGTTTTGACCTATACACATCCTATGTGCTAACATAACCTCCCCAAAACAATTATTCCTTAGCTATTTATAGTGAGTGTTAGCACATATTTTGGATAAAAGGGTGTTTTCCCTTAGGAAATAGCCCCTTGGTGAGAAAATGTAGGAAAGGGTCGCATCATGACCCACTTTTGGGTTCTTATCCAAATTTTGGGTTCCTTGGCGCGTGTTGATAAGGATCACATAGATCTTAGCATCTGAGATCTACATGCTCAAATCAACGGTATGTGTTCCATATCGAACCCCCCCCGACCTTCTGCCTTTAATAGGGGGGGTCCGAGCAGGTGGTTTTCTGGTGCGGTCCCCCCACAGACATGTCACCTCCTCACAACTCAGACTCCCCCCATGCATTATCGCTTACCACCTACCCCCCTTCCGATCTATACCATTTACCACCTCCGCTTACTGCCCTCGCTCCCTCCGACACTTGTCCTCCACTCACATCCACCGCACGCCTGTCCCCTTTCCATTGTCACATATCTTCCTCTCGTCTCTTGACATGTGTCTCATACTCCCACTCCATGTCACCTCCACCACAATTTTCGTGTCCCCCTCCTAACCAATCATACTCTTATTCCTTCACCACATCACCCCTCCTGCACCTTTACACATCAATTCTCGTGTACTAGTGCCCATGCTTTCCCAAACATCGCTCCACCAACTGCGTCACTCCACATGGTCGTCGATCATTCATTGTTCCATGTCAGTTTGCACCATTCACCTCGCCTTCTCACTCTCTCCCTACCATCTTCTTGGTTAGAATCCAGCGGGGATCCCAATGGCACAGTTTCAGAGTGTGGTCAGTAGGTTTTCCAGGTGCAGGAAATGACTCAGGCCTGTTTTGATCTCAATGAAATAGTTAATGAACTTGGAGGAGGTGGTTGAAACATCATCTCACCACATAAATGGAAAGCTCGAAGGGATTGTTAGAAAGTTTGTTTCTCTGCAAGTCCCTTCTAAAACACGATTGCATCTGACAGAAGACAGCATGCACAGTCTGCTAAAGAAAATGTAGACATAAATCCTTCAATGTAATGACTCGAGGACGCCTCTGCTTGTAGTGACAATTTTCTCTGAGTATATGTAGACATTTTTTATATTTTGTTATGGTCGACGGTTGAGCTAGGCTTCCGTATTGTAAACATTTTGATGAAGCTCTGGTTCTTCTGGTTATGTATCTGTATTTGAGACTTCTTGTTTAATGAAAGTCAGCTTCCTTTCCATTTCTCTGTAATAGTTGTGTTAGAACACTCAGGCATGGATGATCCAATCGAGGGTAGTTATGTTGTTGTGATGTAGGTTTGATCACAGTGGCATCGTAGCCAGTTTTAATCAGTTTCTTGTGTTATCTTTTCCCTTCTTATACTGAATGGCTCGGGCATGGAAGATCCAGTCAAGTTGTTACAGTTCCAGGATAATCGAGGTTTTATTATTCTGCTACTGTGAATGTGTTTCTTGCACCATATTTCAGTGTCTGAAGTTTGATCTCAATATTGCTCTTGAGTTTGATCTTTTCCTCTCCGAGCTATTGGAAGGCTTGATGCCCATAGTAGTCTTGTTCACCTCTCTCACCAAGTATTCCCTCTTCTCACACTTAATCTCAACCTACTGACTGAAGTTGATCAAGACCTCACCCGTTTGTACATGTCGGGACCTATTTTCTGAAGTTAAAATGATATTGTCTTGAGATTTCCCCCATTTGACCTATTTAAAATCAACCTATGACGTAAAAATATGATGGGTAATGGGATTACCTTTGATGCAATATGAGGGTGACTTCCAGTGCTAACATTTTTGGTGTTGCTGCTGGGGATGAATTGAAGACATTCCCTGGGATAGAATGACAAAGAGATTCTAATTCTGAAGGTGCATCAGACATCAGATCCATTGAAGATTGCAACTTGCACCTGACGACTCCACTGTGGAAACTCCATTTCTCCCACTCCACTGTTTCAGTTGTGTATTCAAAAGGAAGACACACGAGGTCTACTCCAAAACTGCCTCTAGAAACACCTAAAGCTGACCCAGAGAAAATTATCAAAAGATGAAATACCCCTCAGGAAGGTACTTCAGCTGTTGAACTAGGTGATTCTGGTAATTTTCTAAAACCTTCTTTAGAAACTCCAGAAGTTGCTTCTCATTATCCTATTATACCATCTGTTAGAGTCTCTAGAAATTTAAATTTTGGAAGTTTTCATGTTTTTTTCACTTCTCCTGGTCTTGGTTTGGAAATTTTTGACACCCCTGTCTCCCTTGAAGTTGCACAGTGGTATAGACCTGGGACCTTGGAAGACTTTCCACCCTGGGCTTTATCACTCCTCCTATTAAAACAGCAGCATTTATAGAAGGAGAAACCTCTGCTCCCTCGAGACTTGTGACCTTTTCCCCCAACACTCAGTCATTCCCCTTTTCTCCTAGAGGAATAATCCCACTCTCACCTATATGAGATCCATCCCCTCCTCGTTCTCCTCCAGTTCACCATCCAATGGCAGGTACTAACCCTTCTAGAAATAGGATGGATGCCATAATGGCTGCAAGATATGCCCCTCTAATATTACCTCAGCCAATGAATGCTCTCCCTGCTAGAGATTACCTAAAATACATGCCCAAATTCATAGGAGAAGAAGACATAATTGTTGAAGAACACCTTGTTTCCTTCTACAGTTATGCAGACAATATAAACATTGAAAATGAGGATGTGTGGATGAGAGCCTTTGTCCATAGCCTTGATGGTGAGCCTAGGAAATGGTTTATGGGATTGACCTCTGGATCCATTGTTGGGATTGAGGATTTAGATGATGTTTTCTTGAGACAATGGGGGGATAAAAAGGACTTTATGTATTATATCACAGAGTTCGGGTCCCTAAAGAGAAAAAAGGGAGAATATGTCTCTGACTTCTCCAAAATATTCAACAAAATGTATAATAAGATCCCTGATGAGATAAAATCTACAGAAGCCTCTGCCAAAATTACTTATGCTAGTGCTTTCGACCCTGATTTCTGCCTCCTGGTAAGAGAGAGAAGAGTTACTTCCTTGGCTCATATGCAAGATGTAGCCCTGGAAGTGGAATCCAACATATTGGCAGTTGACAGACTTAGGAGTAAAGCTGATAGAGATAGAGGAAAGGGGAGGTATGAAGCCTCAACCTTTAGTTCCTCTGTGTCCCACCCTCAAGAAGATGAATTGGCCAAGCTGGTAAAATATCTTTCTGCAGAGATGGAGAAGATGAGATTCGAAGGGAATCAAGGTTATAAGAGTGCCCAAAATGTTGATAGCAGAAGTGACTTCAGAACACCATATAATACTCCTCAGATACTCCCAAGAGAACCTAGAAACAGATATAGGGATGATCAGAAAATCCAAACCCCTCTCCAAAATAGCCTCATTACTGATGAAGAAGGAGAGGAAGAAGAATTTGATCCTAAAATTCATTGTCTTGGAGACACCTCTCCATTTCCTCATTTTACCCAATCTTCATACGAGGAGTCTCTCATGGACAACCAACTAAATGAGTTGAGTAAGGGAGAAAATACCAATAACAGTCCCAATAAATATAACCTCGGGTCTAAGAAGAAAGAAGGGAAGTTTGACATTCATGATCAAACTACCATAGCAGATAATCCTTCTAAAAATGTACCAGACAACAGCAAGGAAAAGAAGGCACAAAATCCCTCACCAGTGGTCAAAGGTCATGTCCCAGAAGTAAGATAAATTCTGAAGCCCCCCTCCTCTTTCAACTTTGAGCATGAAATTCAAAAAATCAAAATCCTTGTACCCTTTTCAGAGCTAGTCAATCATGAGGACTTCAAAAAATGTCTCTCCAAGATGTTGTTTCCTGAGCCTTCATCTTATTCCATAGACCCAGTGAATCTTCAAGATGAAAATCCAACAGATATCTTAGGTCCCTTGATAGAAGATAGAGATGATTCATCCCCTCCCTTCTATACCTCATTGAACATACATGATAAGGTCTTGCATAATTTTTTATGCACTCAGGGGCATCTCACAATATCATGCCCGAAACAGTCATGGATGAACTTGGACTAGAAGTCACAAAGACTTACCATGATTTATATTTTTTTTACTCTAGTAAAGTGTAATTCCTTGGGCTCATCAAGGATCTGGTTATGACCGTGTTTCAGCTTCCCATGAAAAGTGTGGTAATGGATATCATGGAAGCTAATGTTCCCCCCAATTTTGGCATGTTGTTGTCAAGATCTTGGATAAAAAGACTTGGGGGAACCTTGTATATGGACCTCACCTATGCTACCATTCCTGTGTTTGGGGGAGAGCATAGAAGAATGTATAGGGAAGCTCATTTGGCCTACATTATTAGCGATGAATAAAACCCCACCAACCATCATATCTTTGCACTTGACACCGATTTGGGATCCTTATTACTACAGCTCATGGATGCCCCTGAACTTCCCCTTGAAATTAGAAAGCAGTCCATCACTTCTTATGCAGATTCTCCTACCATCACCTCTGTCTGGAAAATTTTCTTTGATGGATCCTCTTTTAGGGAGGGTGATGGTGTTGGACTGGAATTTGTTTCACCAACTCAAGAGAACATACCTTTTTCCTACAAGCTATAATTTGAGACTACCAATAATGTCTCAGAGTATGAAGCTCTTGTTTTAAGTTTAAGGGTTGCAAAATACATGGGGATTAAAGAGATATAAGTGTTTGGGGATGTTGAGTTAATTGTTAATCAGATCAGAAATATTTATCAAGCTAAGAATCCTAGGCTGAGAACTTATAGAAAGGAAGTATGGGACTTAATTGACAATTTTTTCCTAGCTTTCAACTTTTAATTCATTCCAAGAGAGGAGAATATAATGGTTGATTCTTTGGTTGTTTCAGTAAACAATTTCAGAGTTCCTTTTCCACCTAAACTCAAGTATGATATAGAAGTAAAATTCAGACCCTCCATACCTGAAAATGTCAAGCATTGGAAAGTATTTGAGGATGACCTTGAGATCAAAAGATTCCTTGAGACTGTTGGTGAGTTTTATGCATTACACATTGATCAAGATCATGATTCAGAAAATGATCCTCATGCCAATGTTTTCCTGAACAAAATTGCTAATCATCATATTGTTCAGTTGCCTATAAAGCATATTCCTAAAGGACTAGTTCCTTTGGAAATATTATTTGACAGGAATGATGTGGCAGTGAAATTCACAGGTTCAACCGATGATGCTGATACAACCGAGTGCAATATTGGCACAAAGAAGGATCCAAAATTTGTCAAGTTGTCAAGCAACCTATCAAGAGAGCAGAGGGAAGAATACGTTGAGATATTAAAAGAGTTTTTTGATGTGTTTGCTTGGACATATGAATATCTCATAACATATGACACAAGTATAATTGAGCATAAGATCCCATTGAAGGAAGAGGCCAAATCATTTAGGCAGAAATTGAGACAAATAAATCCTATGCTACTGCCTATTATGGAGAGGGAGGTAAAGAAGTTGTTGGGTACCTAGATTATTGTTCCTTTGATGTATTTTGAATGGGTGGCCAACCTGGTTCCAGTAAGGAAGAAGAGTGGAGAAATCAGACTTTGTGTCTATTTCCAAAACCTGAACAGAAGCTCTAGAAAGGATAATTACCCCTTGCCCAAAATGGAACACATATTACAGAGGGTGACAGGTGTGTCAAGGATGTCTATGATTGATGGATTTTCTGGCTACAATCAGTTCTCTGTCTTTCCTGAAGACAGAGAGAAGACATCATTCACTACTCCTTGGGGTACATTCATGTACGGTAAAATTCCCTTTGGATTGATGAACGCAGGAGCAATCTTCCAGTGAGCTATCGACATCGCCTTCATTGGAGAAAAAGATGAATTTGTAGTCATCTACTTGGATGACATAACATTTTTCTCCGGATCTGATAAAGAGCATTGTTACCATCTAAGAAAGGTTTTCTTGAAATGCAGAAAATTTGGTCTCTCCCTAAATCCTAAGAAGTCATTGTTTGCCATGAAGGAAAATTATTGGGGAACATAGTATCAGTTGAGCGAGTAAGGATTGAACCCAACATGGTAGAATCTATCCAAACCTTTTCACTCCCTAGATCCAAAAATAATTTCAGTATTTCTTGGGGAAAAATAATTTTCTGAGAAGGTTTGTTTCAAATTTTGTTGAAATGGTAAAATATATTACAACCATGTTGAGGAAAGGGAATGAGGTTAAATGGAATTCTTAGTCTAGAAATTATTTTGATCAAATAATGAAGGCATTGACTGAGGCACCTATTCTTATCAATCATGATTACTCAAAAGATTTCCTGATTTTTTCCTTTGCTTCATTTGATACAGTAGAGGTTGTTGTATTGCAGAATAATGATGAAGGATTGGAGCAGCCCATTTCCTTTTTCAGTAGGGAATTGAGAGATGATGAGACAAAATATGATATCATGGAAAAATAGGCCTACGCTTTGGTGAAAGCTCTCAAGGATTTTAGGGTCTATGTTTTGCATTCAAAAGTCATTGCATATGTTCCTGCAACTTCTATGAAGGATATTCTCATTTAGCCTGACATAGACGGAAGAAGGAGCAAGTGGATTGCCAAAATCCTTCAATTTGATTTGGAAATAAAGCCCAAAAAATTAGTAAAGGGCCAAGGATTAGCCAGGATGATGGTTGAATCTAATTGAAAATCTTCGGGGGTCAATTTCATTAAACCTTGCTAAGAAAATTAGTAGGCTGAATTGTCTGATAAATATCCTCAAGTTAGCCCTCCATTGGCAGAATGTGCCTGGTACAAAGACGCTATATATTTTCTGCAAAATTTGTGACCTCCTGATGGTATGGAAAAAAGAAAGGCAAGAGCTTTAAATCTTAACTAAATTAAATATTGTCTCATAGACCAGGTCTTATATTGGAAAGACCCCCTGGGAGTGCTCTTGAGATGTTTAGACCCACAAGAGGCCCAAAATATCATGTTTGATTTTCATGATAGTTTGTGTGGAGGACATCACTTCTGCAGAAACACAACCTATAATATTCTCAGGGATAGATATTTCTGGCCAAGTCTATTCATTGACGTCTATGCAAAGATCAGAGCTTGTGATAAGTGTCAAAAATTATTTGGAAAGAAGTAGCTCAAATATTTTCCATTGAAGCATGTGGTAGCTTCAGGACCTTTTCAAAAGTGGGGCCTAGACTTCATTGGGGAAATTCATCCTACTTCCAATGGTCAGCACAGGTGGATCTTGACTACCACATATTACTTTACCAAGTGAATAGAAGCTATCCCCACAAGGAGTGCTTCCCATAAGGTAATCATTGGTTTCCTTGAGGATATTATGGCAAGGTTTGGTTTTCCAAACAGGATTTTCACTGATAATGTTGCCTCTTTCAAAGTCGAACAATTGATCCAGTTATGTGAATAGTTTTGAATTTTATTGATCCACTCAACTCCTTACTACCCCCAAGGTAATGGATTGACAGAGTCCTCTAACAAGAGCCTTATAAAGATCATCAAAAGACTACTAAAGGACAACAAAAAAGCATGGGATTCAAAGCTCAAGTTCTCTATGTGGACCGGCAGAGTGACGACCAAGACATCTCTTGGTGTCTCTCCTTTTCAGCTAGTATATGGAGTTGAGACCATTTTTCCTTCATATCTATCCTTGCTTCTGGAAAAATTCTTCCAATATTTCCAAGGAGAACCTGATGACATGATCAGAAGAATACAGCAGCTGGTATAAGTGTAGCAGGATAGAGAGAAGTTACTTGACAAAGCACATCAACATTAGCGGAGGATCAAACAGGGCTTTGGCAGGAAGGTAAGGAAAGAGAATTTCCAGTTGGGAGATCTGGTACTCAAATGGGATGCACCCAAGCAGGACAAAGGAAAGCACGGTAAATTTGAATCTTTATGGATTGGGCCCTTCAAAATCTCTGAAACATTTCCAACTAATACTTACAAGTAGCAGAATTTGGAGGGAGCTGAAGTTTTTGGTGGCCCTGTAAATGGGAATTTTCTGAAAAGGTTCTTTGTTTGAGCCATGAGTGTCTCTTTCATGTCATTGTAAAAATCATTCTTCTTTTGTTTGTAAGAGTTGGATCCAAAACCCAACACTAAGGCACTAAAGATACGAAAGGAGTTCTTAGATCCTCACAGGGAGGTTTTTATCCCCCATGGAGCCTAATGTTAGCACATATTTTGGATAAAAGGGTGTTTTTCTCTTAAGAAATAACCCCTTGGCGAGAAAATGCAGGAAAGGGTCACATCGCGACCCACTTTTGGGTTCTTATCCTAATTTTGGGTGCCTTGGCGAGTTTTGATAAGGAGAATGCAGATCTCAATAGTTGAGATCTGCGTGCTCAGGTCAATGGTATGTGTTCCATATCAAACCCCCCATCGACCTTATGCCTTTAACGGGGGGTCCGAGCAGGTGGTTTTCTGGTGCGGGCCCCCCACAGATGTGTCACCTCCTCATCAACTCGGACCCCCCCCACAGATGTGTCACTTCCTCATCAACTCGACCCCCACGATTATCACTTACCACTCCTACCCCCTTTGAGCTAAGTAGACCTTTTACCACCTCCACTTACAGCCCTTTCTCCCTCCGACACATGTCCTCCACTCGCATCCCCTGCATGCTTATCCCCTTTCCATTGTCACATCTCTTCCTCTCGCCTCCCGATATGTGTCTCATACTCCCACTCCATGTCACCTCCACCACCATTTTCATGTCCCCCTCCTTACCAATCACACTCCTCTCCCTTCACCACATCACCCCTCCCACACCTTTACACCTCAGTTCTTGTGTACTAGTGCCCACACTTTCCCAGTCACCACTCCACCAACTGCATCACTCCACATGGTCGTCGATAATTCATTGTTCCTTTTAGGTTTGTACCATTCACCTCACCTGCTCACTCTCTCCTTCTTCCATGTCCACCTTCCATCTTCCCGGTCATCATCTAGTGGGGATCCCAGTGGCACGATTTCATAGTTCGATTAGCACATTTTCCAGGTGCAGGAAATGACTCAGGCATGTTCCGATATCGATGAAATAGTTAATGAACTTGGAGGAGGTGGTTGAAACATCGTCTCACCACATAAATGGAAAGCTAGAAGGGACTACTAGCAATTCTATTTCTCTGCAGGTCCCTTCTAAAACATGATTGTGTCTAACAAAAGCTCGTATATGACAGAAGACAGCATGCACAGTCTGCCATAGAACATGATCCGAATTATTTTCGGCACGAAATGAGATCGGAGATATAATAAAGAAATGCACAGAGATATCGCAGATATTCAATAATATAATAGAAATGTATTAGAGATGCAACCATAAACACAGATATACAGTAATACACGATTTCTATTAATGAAAGAAATGTACAGAGACTGTAAAAATACAGAGTGGAAGACTCGCTAGAATGGTGGCAGCTTATCTCTAAGAAGAGATGTGATGGCTACTCGCATTCGCAAGAAGATGGTTACAATGAGGCTCTGAAGGCCGTTTTACAATAAATGGGAATGCCAAAAGTCCTAGACATCCAAAAACCTAACCCTAGGAGATGAAGCACCAAAAGTCATGTGGGCCCCATTTGGGTAAGTTAGTACATCAACTTCCTGGGGTCGTAACTTTTGCATACGATCTCTATTTTAGGCGTATGATAGCTCGTTGGAAAGGTATCATCGAGGAGATTCATTTTGGGGGCTCAATTATTCCTTTGGCTATCATTGAGAATCTCGATCTCGAAAAACCTTCATTTGGGCCTCAAAATGGCCCCGGAAGTTAAAACCTGCTAAAAATAGTAAATTGCCAAAATTGCGAGAAAGTCGTTTTGAGCCATTTGGAAAAGGTGGGTGGCCACCGATATCCACATGGATCAGAACATGCAGATGTAAATCCTTCAATGCAATGACTCGAGCATGCCTCTGCTTGTAGTGATGATCTTCTCTGAGTATATGTAGACATTTTTTATATTTTTTTATGGTCGATGGTTGAGCTAGGCTCCCGTATTGTAAACTTTGTGATGAAGCTCTGGTTATTATGGTTATGTATTTGTATTTGAGACTTCTTGTTTAATGAAATTCATCTTCCTTTCCATTTCTTTGTAACAACTATGTTAGAACACTCGGGCATGGTTGATCCAGTCGAGGCTAGTTATGTTGTTGTGATGTAGGTTTGATCACAGTGGCATCACAGCTAGTTTTAATCAGTTTCCTGTGTTATCTTTTCCCTTCTTATATTGAATGGCTCGGGCATGGAAGGTCCAGTCGATTTGTTACAGTTGTAGGATAATGGAGGTTTGATTATTCTGTTGTTGTGACTGTGTTGCTTGCACCATATTTTAGTGTCTGAAGTTTCATCTCAAGATTTCTCTTGAGTTTGAGCTTTTCCTCTCCGAGTTGTTGGAAGGCCTGATGCCCATAGTAGTCTGGTTCACCTCTCTCACCAAGTATTCCCTCTTCTCACACTTAATATCAACCTACTGACTGAATTTGATCAAGACCTCACCTGTTTGTACATGTCGAGCCCTATTTTCTGAAGTTAAAACGATATTGTTTTGAGCTTGCCCCCATTTGACCTCTTTAAAACCAACCTGTGACGTAAAAAATTGATGGGTACTGGGATTACCTTTGATGTAATCTGAGGGTGATTTCCAGTGCTAATAGTGAGTTTGTTAGTAGAGGTGGGCGGCTGAAGGTTTTTGCAGAGTTTTTTATTTATTTCCTTCCCATTTGCATTTTCACCGCTTAAAATTTGAATTTAGCTTGAAATTTGGGATTTTTTTCAAAAAAACGAGCAAATCCATGCGGTGTGTCATTTTGATTCAACTCGTCTCGGAGTGATGTGTCTTGTGCTAACTTCAAAATAATCACCATATTTGGTGCGTCTGATTTTTACTGTAATTCAACAATTCTTCTACTTAAACTCCCTGCATCTGGTTTGTTATAAAAGACAACTCCCGGTAAAAAACATGCCCATTATTTTCAAACAAATAAGCACTAGTGTGTTCCATTTAACCAAGCACATTGCTCAAAATAAAACACATAAAATTTAACTTAGTGATGCAACCATTTTAAACAAATGCATCGATGTCATTAATATAATCGCATCGAAACATATATTGATCGATTTGGCATAGCGGGGTGTTTCCTTTGACACCCCATATCTAGTTCTCTACACTTCATAAAGCACCACTAAACAAAAATATGGTGCTTCAATAACACAGTAGCACCAGTGTGTTCATAGTAACACATTGCACCGCTTAATTTGCAATAAATCAATATAATGGAGGCTTCCCATAGTGCCAACAACTACATTGGTTCATTATACTAGAATATGCACCAATAAAGATCACATCAGTGCTCTAGAAACTATATCGCATCAGTCTGGTCTATTAGCAAAAGTACACCATCATTTTTACATGCCATAAAAATTGGGGCGGTGGTGCATTTTTGTTCATCAAATGCATTGATGGAGTGGAGCGTCTTAGTGGATGGCCTATTACAGGTCCTCTTGTCAACATAACACACCATTCAAAAAAAATGTTAATGCTCCAATAACATGATAGAACTAGTGCATTTATATTAACACATCACATTGATTAAGTTGCTATAAAACAATTTAACATGTCGGTGTGCCTAGGTCCAACCAATGCACCAGTGTTGTAAAGAGCATGAAATCGGGCCAAATTTTCATAAATTATCTGCACAATGCATCTTATGGTAAGCACCACTAAGATCCTAGGAAGTGTGCCAATTGAGATAAATGCACTAATTCATTTTATTAATCGAATGCACCACCTATTTTTTGAAAAAAATAAATCCTCTACAATGCACCGATGTTGTGAACTACAAGAAAACAAGAAAAGTAAATTACCATATCAGTTTGTTTTATTGGATGTCCCATTATTGGTTCATTATAAGACAAATGCATTGGTATCAATATATACAAATATAAAATAGACTTCCATTGCATTACATTCACTGAAACATACTAGTGCAGTTAAGTGAGTTGTATGGTGAAAAATATTTAAAAAATTATTATTATGGTGGATTTTTTCAAACACGTTCATTAAAAGGGTTCAGTTCTCAAAGGAACATAGAGTGCATGTGTGTGTCATATAACCAAGTGCACTACTTTGTTTATCATTAAAAAAATCCACTACAGTGGTGTGTTCCATAGAATCAACCACCCCAAGTTACAGTTCATATGTGAAATGAAATCACAAGACATTTTGTATGACAACCATGTTGATGCTTGAATCTGTCAGGATTGAAACGAAAACCTCATGAGGACATTAGTCCCCCTTCGTTTTTAGAGAGGTGGTTCTCCTCTTTGGCTAAAAGATATATTTTTGAATATCTTGGATTAGGGAGGGTACTAGGCAGCAAACCCCAAATATTTAATGATTGGATTTATATGAAAATGGTTCTTCAATAACCCAATATGATATTTATGTGTAGCAAAAGTCTTTTAATCAGAAAAGATTGAAGGAGGGATTCAACATCAGAATTAAATTGTGATCAGCATCAAACACAATCTTCTTAATAATATATAAATGCATCCATATATTCTTCATAGGAGAGAATTATTTTATCATCTCAAACAATTTAATAGAGTACTGCAATCAATATCAAAAGATAATTTGATAGTTCAACCTCAAATACCTCATACTTAAAACTCAAAGTTACAAGATACAGTGAAGATAAACCCCAAAAAAATTATGTGGAGTTTTATTCATGAAAGATGTTCTTCATTACAAAATATTTGACAACCATGTATGTGGCTACAAATACTCCATGATCATATAATAAAATATCTTAGAATAATATCATAATAACACTCAACAACTCAGCCTTGTGCCCAACTCTGAGATTCAAGCATAAAACTATGAGAAGTGGTGTAGAAGAATAGAAAGAATGGAGAAAATGAAGATTTATTTATTTTGATCAAAAGCTTGATTGTGTATCCATAGTTGTACCTTCTTATTTATTTGATCTTATGCCCTGCCCCTTTGACAATATTGATTCTTGGACCATTTGAAAAAGCCTCTCTTCTCCTTTTAAGATGAAATTTTCTAACTACTTGAGTAGATAGGGTTTCTCCCTTCTAGAAATTCCCGTACAAGTTTCTTCTTGAAACATTCCCTTTAATTAATGTCTCATTAATTCCTCATTAATGAACTCACTTCATTAATATATGTATATTGAAAATGGGTCCCTCTCCTTTTTTAATAAAAGTTTTAATTAAACTTGTATTTTCACAATTTCATTAATTTCTCATTAAAATAGGACGATTGTAATTTAATTTTATGGAAGTGAAAACCAACATTTTAACCATATAAACCACCTCTTATTTTCTCTTCATTGTCTCAGATTTCCAACGATATAAATTTTGTGCAAATCCATCGCTCGTATCTCAAGATATGAGCTTGTGAAGTTGAGTTGTCATGTAGGCCCATTAAAAATGCGTCTGACAGATATTTTAATTTCTAAGACAAATGTATCAACTTTAAACACTTTAAACCTATACCACCATCTTCTACGTTGAAATACCTTTCCAACGCTATAAATTTTACGTGATTCTGGCACCCGAAGCTCAAGTTATGGCCTCCGCAAGATCATCACTCAGCCGCTTTCGATCAAAATTGATGGTCAAATGTGGGCCCTTGGATGAATTTTTTTCTTCCCTTCATAATATTCGAATTTTTGGTTTAAAACTCTATCCCACATGCATTGGGATATTATATTCTTATCAAGAAACATGAGAAGAGAAGAAATTATGGAGCTTGGAGGATTTGGCCCTTGGAAAAATTTTCAATATAATAACAATTTTGCATGCCCATTCAACCACCAATCTTCTGAGTCAACAATGATAAGTCACCCAACCAAATGTTGTCACATGTCATCACTCGGTAGGCCAACAATTGAAATATGTCATCCAATAAAATCACTCCATGTGTCACTTCTTGTATGTTGCCACATGTCTCCATTAATTAGTTTCCATGTGGATGCATCTCATTGGTTAATAAAGTGCCATGTGTTACTTGGAGATGTTCCTCATAGAACTTAGGATGAGAAATTTTATTAAAATAATATTGGTGAGTGTGGTAACTCATATATTTGTCTAAGTGTTGGAGGAGTGATGCAAGAGCATCGCCAACACATCAAGCGAGCCAGCGTGGAAGCGGAGGACAGCTGGACAAGTCAGCACAAATTTTGAAAACACTTTGGAATTGTTGCACAAATCTTAAATGAGCCATTAAGATGAGGTGCACTTGTATATTGTAAATGGACCTTGAGTGGATAGCTCTCATCCTTAGTAGGTAGACAACATTTAAAATAGTTAATGTAAATTAGATAGAATTTAATTCTAGACTAGACAGTTGTAGAGTGCAAGAGGAAAACGAGATATAGACACACTCATTGTGCATTGTAACATTATTCATAAGCATTTGGAGCAAGAAGAAGCAGAGAGCTGTGTAAAAACACCCATGTACAAACATTTGAATTAATAGAAAGCTTTGATTCAAATTCATGGTTTGTGTTGTTCTCTGTGTATTGGTGTTGAATGATAGGCTCATGAACGTTTGCTTCCTGTTATACATTTGCTTTTATATGTTGTGTATGTGATTTCATGTATGAATTGAAGTCTAAGAGGGAGATGGAATGAGTTTCAATTGTTTCTCTATTTGAGCCAGAGAATTCCTGCAAGGAGTGCAATTGAAGTGTCCGCAAGGAGTGCATTGACAGAGGGTTCAGATAGAGATAGTTTTTGTTCTCATTCATCCATAAGTGCAATTGGGCATATGAGTCATGCAAGGAGTGCGCAGGGCGGGTAAAATTCTCAGGGTTGCGAACCTGAGTGAATCATTTGACAGACTGTTGCTGCAGGTGTGCGCAAGGTCAAGTGACTTCAACACTTCGACGTTGTTGAAGGTTTTCCGCAAGGAGTGCGTGCAAGAGTTTTCTTGAAGGACCTGAGGTCGTGGGGAAAAGCTCAGGAGGGATAGGACCTTTGAATTTGTTGAAGTACAGCGTAGAAAAGTTGTGCCTTGAAGGTTGGAAAGAAGCGTCGCAAGTTTGCACGCAGGTGGATAAGTTTTGTGGAAGAACACTTAGTCATTTCGTGGATTGCATAAGGAAGAACGGACGATCGATATCTTCCAGGGAAAATCAGCGAATCACCGTGAGTCGTTGGATCTCGCGGGGGTGCAGGGGGATACTACAGATATTCCCATACTGTTTAAAGCTCAGAAGGGGCAGAGCCATTGATCCAAGCCAGCCAGGGGCGTTGGATTATTCGCGAAATCGCCTATCGGGATTTCGTAAGAAAGGAATCGAAGATTTGGTAACGGGAGTCGCGAAATCGCGATACGAGATATCTCGACGGCTACAAGTACAGTGTGGGGCCACAGGAGTTGGTGGTGGACAGGTAGCACACTGTATCGAGGTTCGAGAAATGTAAAGTCCCGAAACATTGGACATCATGATTCATGATCCTGCGAAGTCCGAAATCCCGACGAGGTGACAGGACCGTTGAAAAGTCAAAGCCGCGAGATCATCAGAGTTTCATCATATCGGGACTCGAGAGTCGAAGAACCGAGTTGCTCGACACCGCGAGTGTCGAGATCCCGATAGAGAAAGTCCCGACAAAGGAACGGAAGGGTCAGCGTCGACTCATATCGGGTCTCAGAGATTCGAGATTCCTACGCTCGATCACTGACCTCGCAAGGTTGTGAAGCTCGATTCCCCGATAAGTAAAGAGAGGGGGAGTCATGCAAAGAGATCTGTGGGTGCATATTTCCTGATAGGGAAATAGAAGGACCGGTTAGTGTTCTTCGGGCCGAGGAAAGAGAATATCCTGTGAGCAGGCGTGCCTGTGGGTGTGACATTGCGTCAGTTTGGTATCAGAGCTTCAGATTCTTGTCTGTATATTTCAGGCGAGGAAGGAATAAGAGGTAAGGAGTACTCTGATACACAACGTCAAGTGGTATCAGAGCTAAGACAGATTGTTCTTTGCTTTCTGTAGCAGAGAAGAGGAGAATTCACCATGTCGCCAAGGAGAGATAGGAAGTCACCTGATCTAGAGGATAGGGAAGTGCAGAGAAGAAGAGGCAGGCAGATAACTGATCCAGCCATAGAGAGACAGATGAGAGACCTCCGAGCGAGACTCGAGGACATGGAGACACCGCAAAGACGCACAGCTAGTGCAGGGGATCTGAGTGATTCCGATAGTGAAATAGAGGTTGAACGAGAGGAGGAATTTACAGCCGGAGATGCATCAAACAAGCGTTTGATCAAAGCTATTGCCAGGATGGGTGCAAGAGTGAATATGGACATTCCAATTTACGAGGGAAACTTGGATGCAGAGGAGCTACTAGATTGGATTAGAGCTCTGGATACTTACTTCGACTACGAAGATGTCAAAGAGGACAAGAAATTCAAGCATGTTGTTACACACTTAAAAGGACATGCAGCATTGTGGTGGGATGAACTACAACCTGACAGGCACTGCAAGGGAAAGCATAAGATCAAGAGTTGGGACAGGATGATCGCGAAGATGAAGGCGAAATTCATCCCCAGGAATTATCAAATTACTCTATTCAGGATAATGCAGAACCTGAGACAGAAGTTGATGGCAGTGAAAGAATACACTGAGGAATTCTATCGACTGAACATCAGGGGAGGTCATCGATAGAGCGATGATGAAAAAGTTACCAGATACATGAATGGCCTGAGATATGATATCCAGGATGAGATGAGCATGGTAACCATCCGAACGGTGGAAGATGCTTATCAGATGGCTCTGAAAGCTGAAGAGAAGCTGAGCCGAAAACAGAGTCAGAGGGGTCAAGGCAGAAGTCAGCCCAGAGGCAAAGAAGTTACCTAGGACAAATACCAGAAGCCCAAGGAGGAATGGAAGAAACCTCAGACTCATGCAGAGAGAGGTGGAATCTCACAGCGGGGGCCATATTTTGAACAGAGAGGGCAGCATAATGAATAGAGAGGAGATTATGCTGACAACAACACTTTTCCTCGTACTAGAGGCAGAGGAAGAGGAAGAGGTGGAGTAATCACATGCTTCACATGTGG
>SNQJ01S0044277.1:23470-73383 GCA_010110895.2 Picea sitchensis
ATAGAGCTTAAACTAAATGACATAGGGAATTTAATTGTGTGTTGGGGAAGGCTGGGTTTTAGGATAACCTTTATACCTTAGCATGCAGAAGAAGAAGATCTAAACTACTTGAAACTAACATTAATACCATTTTGATTTGTAGAAATTCAACATTTTATGAGATAACAATTATAGAAAGAAAATATATACGTGACAAGAAGTTAGTGCAAGAAAAGTAATTTTCAATGCTCTATTATCAATCACAGGTTAACACTATCGATTTCTATTCATCAACTAGAATAAAATAACTGTTACAACATTATAAGTTAACTTTGAATAACAGATATAACAACTCTTAATCAATACAACAAAAAAAATTGAATCTGAAGACAGAGATAGTCCCCCTCGGTCCAATCACATTCACGCCTCAGATAAAAGAAGTGTCTTTGGTTCTAAACATAACTTCTTAATTAAAATAACTTGCATAGAAATAATTCTCTTACAATATTCGAGGAAAAGTCTTTATTTCCAAAACCATCGACCCATGACACAAGGTCGATTCCCTTATTTATAAAAAATACTAAACTAAAAATAACTACTAAAGTTGTGTTAAGTTAAGAAAATGCCACGTGGTGGAATTTATCTATTTGTTCTTTTTTGCTTCTCTTTGGATCATCTGGTGGTTTTACTGAAGTGGTTTGTTCCTCTCATATTCTGACCATCTGCAGAAGAGATCTTCGCATGTATTTGCATACGAGAACCTATGTTGATCCATCAGAGTGGAGAGGACCTCCTTCATTTCAATTTCTTGTTCTTTGTACTTGATTAGTTTAACACTCAAGCATTCTAAGACTGTGAGAGATTTAATTGGAGGCTCCATGAACTTCTTCACTTGACTTGGGATCATGCTTGAAACCTACGAAATATCTGTTTATTACATCTGGTCCTGCTCTGCATGTCGCTTAACTATGTCATGTAAATCGATGAAATCCTTCAGTGGGCCAAACTCTGGAAAGTCGATACTTCTCATTTATTGATTGATTTTCTCCCAACTTTTCTCACACTTTCCACATCTTTCTTGAATTTTTCGTTGGGGTTCATAGACCATACTTACCCAATGTTTATCTTCCTTCCTTATTTGGGCGATGTTGTTTTCCATCAACACTCAGATGCTATGCTCTTCTGTATCTTGACTCTTCTGTACTTCACTAATGTAGTTTATCCATTCTAAGTCTTGTTGTGCATTCTCATACCATCGTTGCATGTATTTACAAGTTTCTAGCCCCATGAGGGTATCTTCTTGGAAATCAACTATGTGAGCAGTGAAGAGGTCTCTTTCCCTTGTGAATTGTGTATACATTTATTAGAACTCACACTTCAAGAGTACCACCTCCTATTTTGAATTTTGGTAATACTCCACTTTTTCGCAGATGGTCCAGTTATTTATTCATGGAAGCTACCTCCATTTCATCCCTTTTCTCCCTATCTAGAGTAGCATCATTTATGGCCATCCATGCTACGATTAGCTCAATCATCTTAACACTTTCCATGTAAAACAATGTTTCCTTTGTGGTTATGAAAAGTGTACTATCGAGCATGAGATTCCTTTTCTTGACTGTTCTTCTCATCACAAATTTCCTTTTCGTGTCATAAGAAATTTCCTGTATATCGACGACTTCATCTACTGGTTCATGAATCTATTTCTCTCCCCATGACAAAATATTTCCTAGGCTTCCCACCATATAGAGATGTTCCATGGCAGTTTCTCTTAATTCCTTAGAAGGGGAGGTTCTTGTATGCTCTAGTGATTTGGTCTTCTGATGGTCCTCGTCGGTTGATGAAGTATTTGTCCTAGCTAGGGAAGTAGGTGAAGGATCTGTTAGCACTCTGTAAATTTTGTCTGGTTGAATAGACAAATGACAGAGGTAATTGTTTCAACTAGCTTTAGAGTTGAGGCACTAGCCTGCTCAAATCATAGAGGGATCTCTCATGTCACTGGGTATATCTATGGAAATTAGTGGCTAGATTTGGTTTGTTTGGAGGTTTTTATAAAGTTGCTATCAAAGAAGGGGAGGAACACTATGGGCTATGGAGTCAAAATTATGAAAGTGAACGGAAACAATCCATTGAATGATAGAAATATCCAGAGGACAAAGGCTAAATGAGGTGATGAATATGAGTTATTCTTAAATTCAAAAGAGTGTAGGAAGATAAAGAGAACAAATAACTGCATCAGAGAATTACTGAAATGAATTCTGAATAATTTGAGAAGACAATCACATAGTTTAAATTTCTTAAGCCAAGAGCGTCACAAGACGAATTATGGGCCTTTAAACTCTCCAATTTAAACAGAAGAAAATGTAAATGAAATGATTGGTTATAGGAAATACATACGATGAAGGGAAACAAAGCTCATATCACCACCCGTTAGAATCTTTTCATAGAAACTTCAAAATCTTCTACATTTATATTCAATTCAGATTCAAAAAACTTACAAACAGAGTCTGATACAACCAAAAGGTTCTCTTGCACTTTTGCCAACATTAATCAATTCAAGTCTCTTAGTACTTATACAATTTGATAAAAAATAATCGAAACTGAAATGTTTTAGCTTCTGTAATAGTTTCTACTGATAGTTTTGGTATACAAAACAATTTACAATAATTAGAAAATGAAAATGTTTCAAAATCATGAACAATTTCTCTGACTGTCTGACTTCTTCTGCGTCATCTGTCTCGCTCTGAGATTTTTCTGGATCTGCAAAACTGGTGACACCTGGAGATCATCTGTTGGTTCCAGGGACGTTGCACTTTGTCTTACCCAACCACACGATTTATTTCCATTGTGGATTAGAGGGGATTCTGTAATACATCATCTCTTTAATCAGAATCTCCAAGTCAATGCATGTAGCACAAGACATGGCTGCCATGTTGACCTTCACTGTTTTAAACTTGTTTAAAATCTCGAAATCTATAGCCAAATGCTCCACTAGACTAGGACCTTTCATAGTTTCTTCCATATCCTCGAACTTAGAATGATCCATTATGCATTGCATGAGGAGAGAGTGATAGTGTTATTGATTATATAATGATCCTTTACCATCCCAAAACGATGTAAGGCCTTTGACGAACAAATCTTCAAAACATTTTTTAAACTCCTGTATGCTGTATTCTATTTGCACAACTTTGTTTCAGACTGATCCAAGTAAGTTATTCTTAACAATGATCCTTTTGGCTGAAATGATCAACGCGGTCCTATCTTTCACACCAATGGTTTGAAGTTCAACAATTGGTATAGCATTAGGTAAATCAATAGTGTTTTGGGCCCACTCCGAGGGATTCTTTGATAATATTTCATTTACAACAACGCATTTGTTCCGAGCTGTGACAACCATGTTATCTTTGTCGTTGATAAAATTTAGATAAACCTTGGATTTAGCAACCTCCACAACAATAGCTTCCCAAATTACATGTTTGTCTCCCCACAATAACTTCTTGCCCTTTAACCTGGTTCTTATCTTGTTCACTCTCTCCTGCAAATCTTGATTTTCTCTGTGTAGTTGAGCTATCTTTTCATCTTTCACTTTCATCTCATGCTTCATCTTTTCCATGCTCTCTTTGAGATTCTTGATCTCACCTGTTTTTAAGCTTACCTAGGACATAGATTGGACTAACCCCTCAGTGCTTAATCCAACCTCTGTATTTGCAGGTATAATGACTACCATGTCTGATGTTGCTGCCTATTCCAGTGACCAATTCTCTTTCTCTTTCTTCAATTGCAACAATTTAACCTTCTAATCGAGTGCCTCTTGTCTGGATATTTCTTTGTCCTGTTCCAATGTAGCCAATTATGATATCTGTGGATGATCTGTAAGTGACATATTCAGCCTTTTATTTAGACTTTGGATCATCTTGTCCTTTTCATCCAAAGAAGCTTTCAACCCATGGGGACCTTCAGACTCTAGTTTTTTCACCTGTGTCATCCAGGCTTTGCTGGACACTTTTTCCTTTTTCAGTTGTCCATCTAGTTTTGATGCGTATATTGTTAACCTTGCAACCTTTAGTGCTAAGCTCAGATAATCAGAATATAACATGTCACTGACATTCCTATGAAACTTTACTTTGTCGGGGGCAACAATATTTTCATAGTGCACTTTGATCTCAGAGACTTTATCATCATCAACCACTACAATGTTAAATGTCTTTTTCTCCACATCCCTGATTGGGAGTAAGGAAGATTTGTGTTGAGTAGTCCTTTCTACTTCAGGTAAAAGATATCTTATTTCACTATTCACCATACTTCCTTTCATAGCATACTGATTTATTAAATCTCCCTTGGACTGATACACTGCCCCAAGTGTCTGGCCAAATATGTAATTTCTGCTGTTGAAGACCTTCGTGCTGCTTTCGTTTTGTGGCTTGCTTTCTATATTGGTTTCTTCATTCTTGGCTATAGCCTCTACCATTTCCATGCATGTTTTCCCTTTGGGATCTTCTTCTTCTAGGTCAACTACTTGAGATGATGATGTGATTTTCATCCTTTTGAGAGTATCTTGCTGGCTACTGGTATCTAGTTCTTCTAAACTTCTCCTCTTATTGTAAATGATCATTTTATGAGCTTTGATAACCAACTTAGGGGAAGGTTTTCACGCTGGGCTCGGCTGATGAGTTGGTTTTGTTTGTCTCGTTTGATCTTGTTGTATGGTGACCTCCATGTCTGCATAGGTCTTTAGATTGGTAAACTTATCAAATCCTTCGACATGTTCATGTTCATAGGGACCTTGTCTACTGGCCAATCTCCTCTTTGATATGATCTGATGGGGATCATACCTTCTCCCTTGCAACTGTGTGAAACCAAATTTACTAAGCTTGGATTTAATCTGGGGAAAACAAGACTTACTCTTCACCACAAAGGGACCCACCACGAAACAAAATTTTAGATTAGAAGCCTTGTGTGCTTTTAGAAAATGTTCAGTCTCTGAGATAATTCTTTGTCTTATGAATTCCAAATCGAAGACCTTGGGCGTCATAAAAAATGGTAAAAGTTAAGGTACTTCCTAGTATCCATATACCCAAATCACAGTAGATTGTGTGAACAACACCCAATCTCCTACCATGCTCTCTAGATTTGGTTGTAGTGAGCTTTTCATCTCTTCCAGAAATATTGATAGATCTGAACCAAAAATGAGACTGTGTACTCTGGATTTAATCTTGTTGATGAAGATGAGCATGGTGATCCTCTTGCACTCGGTTGAAATGAAAGCCATCTCAAGAAATTCGGTTTTGTTGGATTCCAGAAACATCTTCAGCAAGTGCGTTTAGTATCCGAAGTGCCTCAACAAGCTAAAGTTGACCAACTGTTGATGCATATTATCTGTAATAAATTTGTCAAACCTGACACAAACTGATTGACCAGACATAAAACAAACCAACATAAAACCTAACATGACCTCCACCACAAACTTGTCATTGTCTAACCCTAAAATTTGACTTAGTAGGGAACAATCCCACTAGACTTCGACAATCATAATGCTTACACTGGCAGGTAATGATAGACTCTCTGAATGTTGTTCAAGCTTGACTATGATCTGTAGAAATAAGGTTTTAACCTTGGGTGAACACTCTCTATAAATTGTGATCATTTTTTGTTCCTCTAAGGGCTCTGACACTGTAGGGGAGGCATCTAGTACACTATGAGCATGCCAAAGTGATGGATTGTCTACTTTACACAAAATTTTAGATCCTAATTTATTTAAAATGACTCTTTCTCCCTGAGAATATCACTCTGCACACCAGCTTACAAATTGAGGGAATGGAAAGATCATTTCTACGACATAAGAGAGGATGGAGGCTTGAGCCACTTTGGGGAAAGGTATGCGCATTCCAACATTGTCCAACAAATTCGATCTAGACACAGAAACGGGTGAGACTGTTATTTCTGTGTCGAAAACGTCAAAATATCTATCAATTAGGGCTTCCTCCCTGAAGGAGATTTCTTGTTCATCCACGGATAAAATGACAGGACTGGAAGCCATGGTGAAGAATACTTGTTAAGCGGTGAAAAATGTGAGTCTGGTTCAGTTTTGAGCTTTGAAATTCGAGTGGAAGCTTCACGCCAATTTTTTGAACGTTTGAAGGCTTCGAATGTCATAGAATAATGTCAGGGGGTTCCTCCTTTTATAGGTATCTATTGACATTGGGGGTTGGAGAAAACGGTTTCAAGTGAACCTCCTTTCTCCCTGACGTGCCTCTGAGGGCACCGCACGTCCATGATTTAAACCATGATAGTTTTCCCCGCCCCCCCCTCTATCGATTAATCTTCAAGTTGTTTCAATCGTCAATATAAACTTCAACCGTTGATCCAGGCTACTTCAGGATCCACGGTCCACATTTTCCTGGCGGATTTGGCATCGGGGGATTGAAGGAAGTGGTATTAGTCAGACTTCTTTTTCCCCCGATGTACCTCTATAGGTGCCACACGTCCTGTAATGAAACTGCTACTGTTTTCCCCGACCTTCCCTCGATCGCTTAACCTTTGCGTTAGTTAAATCTCCGATACGCGGCTCAACCGTTGATCTGGGATGATTTTAGGATCGACGGTCCGCTGAGTTTTTCTCTTTGCATCTCCGCTATTTTTTTCGTATGTCGCCAAATATAGTCGGGCCTTCTGATCTATCATCTCTCCGTGGAGATATAATCCTTCAGTAAGATTTTTAAGCTCGGATACCATCCAAAAAATACTATGGTGATAACATGATCGACATTAGTTAGGAGTTCGGTCATTGGGATGTCAATTTTTGGCTACCCGATTTCTTCTTCTTGTTCACCAACATTCGAGTCATTCTTGGAACTGTCATTCTGAAGCTGTGTCCCCAATTGATTGAGAAATACAATGTCAAGAGTGCTCCTAGCTACCAGGGATGATTTTAAGGATGGAAATTTATTTTAAAATGTAGGAACCTTGGCGAATCTTACTAATCCTTCATATGCCAACTATAAATGATTGGCGATAGTTTTGTAAAAATATTCTAATTTATAAGGATTTTATATAGTTTTTATAAAATTTTGGTGATTTTTAAGATAAAATAGTTTTATCCTATAGAATTTGGGCGAATCATTTTTAAAATAGCGAATCTTGTTTTTGGAAAAACCATGGAAAATTAGCCCATGAGCGAAATTTATCCCCAAAAATCATCCCTGCTAGCTACCAGGTCACCTCCTTGAGGATTTGGAGTCACATTATTGGAAACTGGAGCATATGTTTCTTCTGGTTCCTTCTCCTATGTGATTGGCACCAGGGTTATGTGAAAGGCCTCTGACCCTTCCTCATTGCCATATATCAAGATTAAATCTGTGAGGACAATAGGCATACCCGTACCACTTGATTTTCTCGCTGACCTTAGCTGGGTTGTAGTAGTCACCGACGATCCTATCTATGGTGACATAGGGCTAGGGTTATCTTGATTAGAGGTATCCTCCGGTGGAATTGTCTCTGAGCCATTTAGCTCTTCCTCATGATTACTTATATCTACCAGGGTAATCCTCAAGGGTCCTATGAAAGGGTTAAGTGGGGGATCTTCCCCTAATATTTGAAAAGCTCTTTGGGCTTATTCTAGTAACAATATCCCCCTCCTCCATGCCTCTACTGCTTCTGTGGCTTTGTTTTCTTCTCTTACCATGAGGGATTCTTGAGTTGTCTACTCTATTGTATCAAGTTGTTTATCCATTATCACTGCTTCGAATTTGGTCATATTAGGGTTAGCCCTTCTATGGAGCACTTCCTCCCAGTCCTGGGTTCCCTTGGTAAATATTTCATCTTCGAAGCTATCATGAGAATATGGCCAACATGAACACACATGTGACGCGTGATGGAGTACCAGGATTTTTGGATCATGCTTGCGAAAATGGCCTGTGGGCAACCGATACTCAAGCTGACTCAATCCCTCTTTTTTCTCCTATGTAGTTTCTTTTACCATGTAAAACCTGATATGAAAACCATAGGGTATGAAATCCCTCTTCTTTTCTTTTACCAGAGAGACATTATAGCCTTACAGAATGGTCTGGTAACAAATTTCTCCCAAAATGAGATGGTCTGAGATATGAACGGGGAGTAGGTGTGGTGCGCTAGTATCCCCGAACACTCTGATATAAGTGGTTGTTTCTTCAAAAAAACAGTGGCCCACTTTGGAAATCATCTTTTTGGCCAACCATGAAGAAAGAGTTATGGGGGAATAAGCTTCATTAGGAAGGAAAAGGGAAGTGAGATGAGAGGATAGGAAAAAGGGGCTAAGCTTGAGGGCTTAACCCAAGGGAATATTATAATGTATTTCCTAAAATACTAAGGATGGGGAAATAAACCTTGTTATCCTAAGTTCCTTTGGGGAGAGGAACAAAATCTAAGTGGAGAGGAACGAGCTCCTAGAGAGCCACATGTCATCCAGGACACATGTAAATATATGTGGAGAATCCATCGGTGTGGGGGTTCTCTAACCATTCTTTCCATCATTTTCCCCATTCCCTCACGCACTGAGAAGGCACACAGTGTAACATCCCCGACCACCTAGGTCGGTCCATGCTACTCTAGAAACACTCTGATACCATATTGTAACATCCCCGACCACCCACGCCTGGCCATGCTACTCTAGAAACATTCTGATACCATATTGTAACTTCCCCAACGTCCAATTGGGCTATGCCACGTAAAAATTTTCAAACTGTATGAAAATTAAATTATATACACACAGAAACTCTTGTGGAACTTTATATATAAAAATTAAAATAGAAAAATACATTCTGTAAATGCATAGATTCATACGGAAATAAAAGTAAACATATACATGCGACATAGAAATGAAATACCCATAAATATAGTGACAGGTATAAACCACACACAGGAAAAACCCATAAAATAAACACATAATTAATAATGCAACATATAAATTAGCACACAATTGAAACTTATATTGGTAAGAATATCACCAACTACATGCAGACCTTCCATGAACCTCCCAGCCTTAGAACACACTGCTCATCACTCTCAATAGTGGGTCACCCTTGAGTTGGGACTAAACTCCACCTGGGTAAAGGGATTCCTAACTAGGATGATGTATCTCAAACAACAGGAGAGACTCCGTCACAGGTTCCAACTCAAATTAACAGCCTATAGTCCCTCATTCTCCACATGCCTGTCCCACCCCAGGAAGTGTGCCCCTTATCTGCTTAAGAGTCCCTCAGCTTCCCCACTTCCCTTCTAGGGATTTAATAACAGTCTGGATATGAAGTCTTAGAGTCCTGTAGCTACAGTTTAGCACCTTCAAGAATTAATTCTTAGCAGTTCTCTCATCTAGAGAGAATTGCTTATGGACCTGACAACCTACCTCTTTAGTCTAGCTCCCAAGCTAACCAGGTACAGATCTAGGTATGGGTACAGATACAGGTACATCTACAAGAAGGTACATAGGAAAACTGAATGAGTGAGTGAATGAACTAAGCCCAAAATATATGTATGCATGTTCCCAACTTGACACTTGTCATGTTGGGAGCTACTTTGGCCCACTTGTCCCCATCCATAGAACTTAGGATAAAATAATTATCCATACTTTATACTTTAAGGAATACTAATATAATATTCCCTTTTGGCTTAAGCTCCCTACCTTATCCCTTTTCCTTAAATTTTAGCCCCCCCTTTCCCCAACTAGTGGAGTTTAGTCTCCCATACTCTTTTATCGTGGCCAGTCTACACACAACGATGTATTTTATAGTAATGATGAGACATATACAAAAATAGGCTCATTGGCCTTTAGAATATAGGCTCTCTGGCCTGGCCTAATCATCACATAATCCTTCCGGCTTATAATAAACTGGCTCACTAGCCTATAAAACCCAACATATACACAAAGGCTCCCTGGCCTCAAAATCGCATGCACTTAACTTTGCTACGCGTGGCATCCTGGAATGTGCACACTTCATCATTTTACTGTGCAGTACATGTGAACACTATACCATGGAAGGTGCATACAAAAATGATATCAAACAACTCACCAGCTTAAGTACATTTTCATTTAAATTTACAATTGGGTTTAGTGTAGGGGTATTACAATCCCCTAGCCTTATTTATGCACTGTCCTCATTTTGTTGCGTGCGGTATCCTGGAATGTGCACACTTCATCATTTTACTGCGCAATACATGTGCGCACTATACCATGGAAGGTGCATAGAAAAATGATATCAAACAACTCACCAACTTAAGTACATTTGCATTTACATTTAGAATTGGTTTTGGCTTATGGGTATTACAATCCCCTCCCCTTATTTATGCATTGTCCTCAATTTGATGCATGCAGTATCTTGGAATGTGCACACTTCATCATTTTAGTGCGCAGTACATGTGCGCACTATACCATGGAAGGTGCATACAAAAATTATATCAAACAAATCACCAGCTTAAGTACATTTTCATTTACATTTACAATTGGGTTCGACCTAGGGGTATTACACATAGTCAACCATTTTCCACCATTGTTGAACCCTCTGTCATCATGAACCTCTGTAATTTGCACGCACTGGTATTTTTGCTAAGCCCACAACCTACCTTACTTGATTTTGCTACTGTGGTTACTCGTTTGACTTAGGAGCCAGACATAAGAAACAGGTTGTCAGGACTATGGTTTTGAAAAGGAGGGTTTTTAGGCCCATGGATTGAAGAACCAAGTTGTCAGGCATGTGAGAAACTCTCTCCAGGTGAGAGAGATTGTTGGGGAAATGATTTCTCCTGGAGGGAGTCCGACAGTAGCTATAAAGCTCTGAGAATTATTGATCCGTCATGTTGCTGAAGCCTTGGAAGGGAAGTGGAGCAACCGATGGACTATGGAACAATGAAGGTGTATATTCCCGAGGTGGGATATGCATGTGGCGAATGAGAGTCTGTGAGAAATGGGCATAATTAGGCTCCTTGGAGGGAATCCTTCATGTTGCATTGTGAAACTTTTGATAGTCTCATCCTAGCCTAAGATTTCCTTTACCCTAGGTGGAGTTTATTCCTAGCTCAGAGGTGACCCACTACTGATAGCTTGGAGCAACGTGGTCTAAGGATGGAGGTTCATGGAAGGTCTGCACGCAGTAGATGGGTTTCATAAAAAGATAAGTACCAATTCTGTGTTAATTTTACATGTTGTGTTTAAGTACATGTCTGAAGTTTATCAGAATTGCATGTATTTGTTTATAGTCACTTTCACACGAATCTGTGTATGAGTAAAATGTATATATCTGTTAAATTTTCATTATATATATGTATTTTATCATAGTTTGAACAAAATAGATATTTTTGGTATCATGCTCCGACCCTGGGATGGTGGGGTACGTTACAATCTGGTATCAGATCCTAGTTTTCAACACTGAGCCTGAATTGGGCCGTATAATGGTTATGGAAGAAAAATATTAGAGGAATTGTTGTTGAGAGGGACAAAATTTGAATTTCAGAGCATTCCTGAGTGCTAAGAGAACACCTTGGTCATGCTTGGAAATCTCATGAGGTATAACATCTTGATAAACCACGAAAACCATGGTATTGGGCCACAAAGCTTAAATTTGGGTCGTAGGATCTGTTTGGAAGAAGACAGATCCCTCACAACCGTTGGACCCAAAGTTTCAGTAGTTCCGGGGTTGTGCATAGTTTCAGCAGGTAAATCCTCTGAAGTCTCGTAGTGATTCTCAATCGTATATAATTCGAGAGGAGTAGAGCCATTAGATTTCCCCAGGTAGTTTGACAGTTTGGTGTTTGGGGAAATCCATTGGATATTACGTGGTGAAGAAATAACTAAAGTCTCGAAGAATCAGATATGATGTGGACTTGTTCGACAGTCGAAATTTAGAGAGTTTTGAAAAAGTGTCGATGAGAAAAAATTCCCGAAGTTCCGGTTCGCCGAAGTGACGTGACATGATGATTTCATCGGGCATGACATGGACTTGTTTGGCAGTTGGCAGTTTTGAAAAAGTGTCGATGAGAAGAAATCGCCAAAGTCCCGAAGCACCGGATATGATGTGGCATGATGACATCACCTAGGGTGACGTGGACCTACCCTAAGTCTACCACATACCACTTGTTTTTGTACTTTTGACAGACCCTTAGTACCGATTGGGACTTGACACATGTCACTGGGGCCACATGTCACCACCTTGAATAATGACAGCTATACTACATGGACTCCGAGAGGTTAAGAAGTTTGGGCATTCGGTGTTCGGGGGAAAATGGTTGGAAGAAATTCCAGATCTCTTAAGTCCCAGAGTCCTGAAGTCTCGAAGTTATGAAGTCACAAAGAACTGAAGTGACATGGCTTAGTGATGTCACCTGGGGTGACGTGGGAAAAAAATAATGTGCCACATGTTAGTGTGTTTTGTTCTTTTGAAAGGATGGCTTTTCTAGTTAGAACTTGACATGTGTCACCCTTCAGATTCTGCCACATGTCCACTTCTTGGGAACTTCCACGTAGCACTTAAGTGTGCAGTATTGAGTGGACCCCATGAGTTTTCCAATTCGGCGTTCGAAAGGAATGAAGTGTGAGGAAGGAGAAACCACCGAAGCTCCGAAGAGTAGAGTAAATCCTAACCGTTGATCAAGAGAGGACACACGGTAGTAGATCCCATAGTATGGAGGATTCAAGTCATAAATAGTTGTGGTCGAGGAATTCCAGAGGCCTGAAGGCCATACTCCATCTTGACTGTTGATCACAGAGGATGCGTGTCACCAGCTCCCAAGGTTTGGAGAAGTGGTACTCCAGGGGATTTGAGTTGCAGGTTGCTTGAGTCGATAACTCTCGGAGGGTCAGAGTTAATCTCGACTGTTAATCGGGAGATGACATGTGGAGGAAAGAGAGAGAATCTTTGGTCAGTCGACACTGCGAGAGATTTGTAGAGAAGTGCTTTGGAAACCGCTGAATCCCAGAGTCCTGGATTCCTAGAGCTCATATCCACCATAGGTATAAAAAAATAATGAGGACTGTCGAGATGTACGTCCTTCGAGTATTCATAGAATTGGTGTTCGGAGGAAATGTATTGTAGTGAAGGAATATCCTCCGAAGCCCTGAAGTTCTAGAGCCCCAGAGGCTCGAAGCACAGGATAAGTGCTTATTTGTTAGTTCTAGGTCACAACCTAAGGTCACATGAATTTGGGGGTTGAAGAAAAGGGGCTAGCGCCCAAAATTTTGTTTTAACAACATATAAGGGCTTAGATAAAGAGCCCGTGAGGTTCTTGATTGTATATACCTACACCTAAAGAAGTAAGGAAGGGTTGTAAACCTGAATAAGGGGTCCATCACAGATCCAAGAGCCAATTCGAATTTGAGTTGGAAGAATCCATGTATTGAATTGCATCACTGAAAAGACAAATTGTTCAAGTATCCATAACTTCCTGCTCAAAACTCAGAATTGAGCATGGAAACAGGCATTGGAAAGGTCTTGAAAATTAGAAGACGATTTTCACCTAGAAATTGGATATGAACAGTCAATTTCTTAGGAAATCAACAGAAAATAAGTATGATATATATTAATGAATCATAATGGTTCGTGTTTTCATGAAATTATTAAGAACAATTATCCTGACATAGTTCTGTTGGCTGCACATTTTTGTAGAATTAACAACTGTTAGATCAGATTCAACAGAAAGTGCAGAGTGATGGATGATACATAGATAGTATGTATTAAATAGTATTAAATCAAAGGTATGAATGTCTAGTTGGGTATGGAAGGAACCAACTCCAATGGACATGGAGGAGGAAAGGAGGAAGATATAAATTTGGCTGAGACCTTCATAAAATTACATATAGATGTCCAAAGCCACAAGGATGATAATGAAAGGCTTATGAAAGCCAATGAACAACATGAAGACTTCAATATGAAGTTAATGAAAAGCTTGGACTTAATTGAAAAGAAGTTGGATAAGGAGAGTGGTTCCAACAAATCAGGAAGCCACGAGACCCCTGAGGGAAAAGGAAGATCAAGGAGTGATAACAGACATCACCATCACTCCCAAAGACATTCCAATAGGAGAGCACATATAAGCTTAAGTTCATCCCCTATCAGGAAGCATAGGAAGTCTGGGGTGGATGAATTAAAAGGATAAATGGATAAGATCAAACCTCCTACTTTTGATGGAGAGCATAAGAAGGATGAAGATGCTGAGACATGGATTCTAGGAATGAGGAAGTGCTTCTAATTGCATAACTATTCTTCTCTTGCAGAAGAAAGGATTTCTATCTATCAGTTGAAAGGAAAGGAATCCATGTGGTGGGATCAACTTGTGCAAGTGCAACACCTCAGAGAGAAAAACGTGACTTGGAAGGAATTCAAGAAGCATTTTGAGAAGAAATACCTGACCAAGAGGTATTATGAAAAAAAGATGAAAGAGTTCTTTGAAATCAAATTGGGAAGCATGAGAATTGATTAATATGAAAGGAAATTTTTGGAACTTTTGAAGTGTGTCTCCTTCATCAAGGATGGGACAATAAATATTCAAAGATATTTGAGTGGTCTGCCATCTTTCATCAATGAAAAGATCCAATATGATGATCCCAAGACTTTGGAGGAAGCCACAAGGAGAGAAAATTGTTTATATGATCAACATAAGGGAAATCCTACTTTCCAAAGAGATTGGGAAGACAAGAAGAATTTTAAGAGGGAACAAAGGTAGAAGGGGAACAAGCCACCATTTTTCAGAAACAATCCTCAAGGTCAACCATCTTTTAGAGAGCATAGAATGTCTGAGGTAGGTGGGAAAAAGATAAGGTAGAAACCCATTAAATGTTGGGGTTGTAAAGGAGACCATATGTATATATATTTTCCTCACAAAAGTGACAAAGTGAGAGATGTCCACAATGTACAACAAGTAGAAACAATGGAGAACATGGGAATAAGTGTAACTAGGATCTATGCAACCCTGGACAACAAGAAAGAAAAGTTTCAATTACACATGAATGAAGTAGAAGGTATGATAAATATCCATGCCTTTACTATTTTAATATATTTAGGAGCTAATCATAGCTATATAGATCCTATGGTAGTGGAAATATTGCATTTTCCAAGAAGTAAGCATGGGAAATCTTGGCTGGTACAACTGTCTACATGAGCCAAGAGAAAAGTTTTTGAGTTGGTTAAATCATGTCCAGTGGACATGAATGGGATAAGTACGAAGGAAGATTTGAACATCTTGCCATTGGGTTCATATGACTTCCTAATTGGTATGGATTGGTTGGACCAATAACATGCCATCTTAGACTATCATAACAAGGCATTTACTTTCTTGAATGAAGAAAGGAACCCAAGAGCAGTCCAAGGAATTCCTAGGGCAGTTACTATTCGAGAGATCTCAACAATGCAACTGAAGAAGTGTTACATGAAGGGATGCCAAATATTTGCAGCTCATATGGAGGAATCACCTAAGGATAAAGTGCTAAATATGGAGGATCATGCAATACTGAAATATTTTGAGGATGTGTTCAAGGAGATACCAGGACTACCCCCAAAGAGAGATATTTATTTCTATATAAATTTGATGCCTGGAGCAGCTCCAGTATCAAAGAATCCCTACAGAATGAGTACACCAGAGCTGAAGGAGTTGAAAACGAAGCTTGAAGAACTTCTGAAGAAAGGGTATAGGGTAAAATCATGAAGATGGGTTACACTTTTTCTTGTTTTATGAGAAAAAAAATTGTATTTTAACAAGTTCTTCAACTTTCGGCATACAAAAGTATTTTTTTTATTTAGAATTTCACTTTACAGTAAAAACAAAACTTGTGAAGAATTTTGTTATCTTTCCAATGACCATTTTTCATTTTTTTTTATCACGATTTGATATGTCAATTTGACAATTATTTAACAGTATGTTCCTTAAACATGAAAGGAATGATAATGAGTAACTTTTTTCTACAACAATGTATCTATTATTAAACTTATGTTTTTAAGAATGAAATATACTACAACAATCTACATAGACTCTATTTTATTATGACTATAATTTTGAATCTAACGGATGAATATTATAATTTCTAAGTTTTTTTGAAGTTGACCAAGCTGAAAACGTTGCAAATTTTATACACATGTTTTTCTACACCTTGTATCTATCTTAATTTTTACTTAAAACTAAAATCTAAATATACCATTTTGAAAAGAAAAGTTTAAGGATTATGAATATATTCGTTTCTAAATTTTTCACTGTATATTTTTAGAGATACCAATATTTCATTTCACCCAATCATAATGTCTGCTGGAAATATTATGGAGTGATTTTTTTTAAAAATTAAATAAAATTAGATAAAAATAAAGAAAATGAAAACAAATTATAGGAATTGAAAGTAGATTCAATTTTGAAAATGCTGGTCTCACTTTCAAAACCAAATTCTGAGTATTTGGAGGAGTCCACAACCTCCAAAGTTCATATAAGCTTGGGGGAATTCTCTGGTTTCTGAATACAGTCTCAATTTTTAGTTTTCGGCTGAAATAATATTTCGGCTGAAATAATATTTCGGCTGAAAAGTATTTTTGTTCATCCAAAAGGTTTATTTTTAACGAATTTCGTTAAAAAAAAACCTTTCGGCCGAAATATGCTTACCGCAGGAAAAACAATCATCCAAAAAATCTTGTACATGACTATCGAGGGCACCGTTCGATTTGACGTGCAAACTTTTGGCCGAACAATATTTTGGCTGAAAAAGCCTATCTTTCGGCCAAAAGAAAAAAGAGTTCGGTCGAAAAAATTCCGTGAGGAATTTTGGAGACCCGATTCTCACAAAAGTGTTACCCAACTTCATGATTTTACCCTATATATTCCCAAGTGTTTCACCTTGGGGTGCCATAGTTTGATTCATGAAGAATAAATATGGGACATTGAGATTATGCATCGAGTTTAAACAATTTAACAAAGTGACTATAAAGAACAAGTATCCTTTTCCAAGGATCGATGATCTCTTTGATCAGTTAAATGATGCAAGTATATTATAAAAGATTGATATTAGGTCAGAATATCATCAAGTAAGGATCAAAGATGAAGACATCAACGAGACCTTCTTCAGGACAAGGTATGGCCATTATGAGTTCACAATGGTGCCATTTGGGTTATCAAATGCACCAACTGTTTTCATGTGCTTAATGAATGGTGTTTTCTAGGAAAATTTAGACAAGTTTGTCATTGTATTTTTGGATGACATCCTTTTATATTCAAAGTCATAAGAAGAACATGAGAATAATTTGAGGATGATGTTACAAGTGTTAAGAGAGCACCAACTGTATGCCAAATTGAGCAAGTGCTCATTTTATCAAAACCAAATTCACTATTTGGGGCATATCATACCCAAAGAAGGGATAACATTGGACCTATGAATGTGACAAAAGTAAGATCCTTCATGGGTCTAGCTGGATGCTACAAAAGATTCATTGCAGGGTTTTCGAGAATTGCTCACCCAATCACTTCCTTGCAAAGGAAGGGGGTGAAGTTTCAATGGACAACACAATGTAAAAAGATCTTCCAACAATTGAAGCAATTGTTAACCAATGCTCCAATTCTGATAATTGATGATCCAAATGAATATTTCATGGTTTTCACTGATGCATGCAAAGAAGGACTTGGTGGAGTCTTCAGTCATAATGGGTTTGTGATATGTTTTGAATCTAGAAAATTGAAAGAGCATGAAAGGCTCTATGCCACTCATGATTTGGAGTTGGTAGGCATATTGAACGCCTTGAATAAGTGGAGGAACTACCTCATGGGAAATAGGTTTGAGCTGAGGACAAACCATAATGGTCTGAAATACTTGTTTAATTATCCACCTTTAAATTCCAGTCAGAGCAGATGGTTGGAATTCCTCTGTGAGTATGACTTTGATATTAAGCACATCAAAGGAAAAGAGAACAATGTGGTTGATGCACTCAATAGGAGAGTCCATGAACTGCATGCTAAAATCATTATCATGTATCAAACTAATATTAAAGGCATGATTTCTGAGGCTGCAAAAGTATATTTGCAGTACATGGAGCTAGTAACAAAATTGCAACAAGGTAAAATGCAAAAGAAAGTTGAAGATTATGAAGTGGGAATTGATGGAATTCTCTTGTATAGGAACATAATTTATGTACCCAATTATTATGAATTGAGGAGTACAATTTTGAAAGAGAACCATAATGTACCTTATGCAGGACACCCAAGATATCATAAAACAATTGTAGCAATCAAGAGGCAATACTATTGGCCAGGAATGAAGAGGGAGATTGTTGAGTACATTTCTAAATGTTTGGAGTGTCAAAAGGTCAAGGTTCATCATAGACACCCAGCTCGGTTGCTATAGCCATTACCCATTCCTGAGTGGAAGTGGGAAGTGGTGACAGTATTTCATCACCAAATTTCCCAGAACAAGCAAGAAACATGATGCTATCATGGTGGTGGTGGACAAGCTTACTAAAGCTTCCCATTTCATGACTATGAAGGTTACTCACAAGACAACCAATGTTGTTGATATTTATCTGAAGGAAGTAGCACTCTTGCATGGAATAACCAAGACAATTGTGTATGATAGAGACCCAAAGTTTACCTCAAAGTTTTGGAAAGTATTATTCAAAGGGTTCAAAACAAATCTGAACTTCAGCATAACTTATCATCCTGAGATTGATGGAAAAACATAAAGAGTGAACCAAGTGATAGAGGACATGCTAAGGATGTATGTGATGGAAAAACCATATAAATAGGAAGATTATATAAACTTGGTAGAATTTTCCTACAACAATGGGTACCAAGAATCACTGAAGATGAGCCCATTTGAGGCACTTTATGGAAGAAAGTGCAACACACCAATAATCTAGGACAACCCAAATGACAGAGCAATGATTGGGCCAAAGTTGCTTAGGGAAATGGAAGAGAAAATGTTGAAGATAAAAAAAGAATTTAAAGGCTTCCCAAGACAGGGAGAAAATATATGCTGAAAAGGGAAGAACTCATAGGGAATTTAAAGTGGGTGATCGTGTTTCTTGAAGGTTACGGCCAACAAAAGTTCCCTGAAGTTGGGAAACTGTTCCAAGTTGGAAGTGAGATATTGTGGGCCGTTTGAAATCCTAGAGATGATTGGATCAATAGATTATATGATTTCATTTCCTACATCTATGTCTATACGTAATGTATTCCATGTATCATTGCTTAAGAAATATATACCTGATGCTAATCATGTTATTGATTGGAATGTGATTCTGGTGGAGCAAGAAATTGCTTTCCAAGTGCATCCGATATGCATTCTGGACTGAAAAATCAAACAACTCCAGAATCGAGCCATAGGGCTTGTAAATTTCCAATGGACCTGGTATGGTCCCAAGGATGAAACTTGGGAGTATGAAGATGCTATGCATGCAGAATACCTGCATCTTTTTGAATATTTTTGAAAATCTTGTTGTAATATGTAAATATGATGCACCGAGGATAGTGCATAAATAAGGGGATGGGATTGTAATACCCCAAGGCCAAGCCCTTTCTGAATTGTAATGATGTTTAATGATGTTTATAGGCTGATGAGCCAATTATTTATAAGCTAGGAGGCTTATGTGTTTATTATGATGGAGAGCCTAGATGCTAAGGCTAGTGATCCTATTTTTGTATATGTAATTATTCAAATCATTGATAAAAATACATCGTTGCATGTAGACCAACCACGAAGAATGAGTTATGGGGGAATAAGATCCATTAGGAAGGGAAAGGGAAGGGGGATGAGAGGCTAGGAAAAAGGGGCTAAGCTCAAGGGCTTAACCCAAGGGAATATTATAATGTATTTCCTAAAATACTAAGGCTGAGGAAATAAACCTTGTTATCCTAAGTTCCTTTGGGGAGAGGAACAAAATCCAAGTGTAGAGGAACAAGCTCCTGGAGAGCCACATGTCATCCATGACACATGAAAATATATGTAGAGAATCCATCATTTTGGGGGTTCACTAACCATTCTTTCCATCTCTTGCCCCATTCCCTCACGCACTAAGAAGGCACACAGTAAGCCATTTTCCTCCATTGTTGAACCCTCTACCATAGTGGACCTCTATAACTTGTGTGCACTATCATTTTTGCTGAGCCTGTACCCTGCCATACCCAATTTTTCTACTGTGGTTACCAGTTTGACTTAGGAGCCAGACAGAAGAAGCAGGTTGTCAGGCCTATGGTTTTGAAGAGGTGGGTTGTCAGGCCCATGGATTGAAGAAGCAGGTTGTCATGCCTATGAGAAAATATATCTAGGTGAGAGAGATTGTTGGGGAAGTGATTTCTCCTGGAGGGAGTCCAACAACAACTTTAGAGCTCTAAGAATTCCTGATACAACCTATTGCTGAAGCCCTGGAAGGGAAGTGGAGTAGCCGATGGACTGTGGAACAATGAAGGTGTATATTCCCGGGGTGGGACATGCATGTTGGGAATGAGATTCCATGAGAGGTGGGCGTAAGTAGGCTCCTTGGAGGGAATCCTTCCTGTTGAAATGTGCAACTTTCCATAGTATTAGCCTAACCTAGGATTTCCTTTACCCTGGGTGGAGTTTAGTCCCAACACATGGGTGACCCACTGCTGATCGCTTGGAGTAGCATGGTCTAAGGATGGGAGGTTTGTGTAAGGTCTGCACGTAGTCGGTGGCTTTCATAAAAAGATAAGTTCTAATTCTATGTTAATTTTACATGTTGTTTTTAAGTACATGTCTGAAGTTTATCAGAATTTCCTGTGTTTATAGTCACTTCCGCATGAATCTGAGTATGAGCAGAATGTCTACATCTATTAAATTTTCATTATATATAGGTATATATGAGTTTGAACATAGTAGAGATTTTTAGTATCATGCCACAACCCTTGGATGGTGGGGTACGTTACAACTTTAGATATGGTGCTTGCTTCTATGTCCCCGAAAGCTGGAGGTTGGGTGAATTGTTTCTTAGTGGAAGTTGGGATGACTGACTTTGTTTTTGAAATGAAATCAAGTTCTCTTGCGAAAACTGATGTCAACCTTTCGTCGATATCCAATTATTTCATCTTGTGCATTATTGATGAGTGTCTATTCATAGGCTTTCTTAGAGTCATCTTCCTGCACAAAAACAAAATAATAAGCTGCAAGCCAACTGCAACAAGTGTTATTCGATGAAATATCAAATGTAATCAATAAATACCATGCTTACCTCTTCCTCGTAGGAAATGACCTGGGCTTACTAGTAATTGAAGCAACACAATGACCTATTACCTCTTCAATGCTCTCTCTTGCTCCTTCGTCTGCTCGGGGGATCAACGATTTGTGAATGGAACACCATGCTTGGGCATAAATCTCATAAATTTAAAACATACTTACCTTGTCGCATCGAGTCTTAAATTTCGATGTATAGATATGATCTATACAGTCTATAAAAAAATCCACACCATGCTTAGGATTAAATGCAATGTAGGATGACGATGCAAGAGCGTGTTATTTTAAAGTTCATCGACAAATTCAAATTTCAAAAGTTGGTCGGCGCGTGACATCATGGTATCGGTTTTATGAAGTTCTTGTTTGATAAATAACAAATCCCATACTTTACATAGCTAAATGTGTCTCCTCAAATTATTCGAGTGTTTTTCGAACTCCAACGGACCTAGTATGATCAGTATCGATGATAAGCAGGATCACAAAACGTCCAGGGTCATCGGTGGATAGAGATTCGAACTAAAATAAATAAAATTGTGTTCTAGTGATCTGCCAGTAGTTGATGAGTGCATTGACGTCGACAAATTGTCTTTAACGATGTTTCGTTGGTCCCTCTAGGAAAGATTTCTGATTTCAATCCAAACCATCGTACAATGCCGATGTGGAAAAGAAGTCGTGTAAGTACATACATGACATGGGAAATATCAAAAGATGACATGGGTGATGACAAAACAATATAGACTATACACGCAAAAAAAACACGTGATGGTTGATTTGACCTTTTCGGCATGAGAATGTTACTTTTCAGTGTCGATGATTTTTCTTAGGCATACGTGTTTTGGTGCGCTGTTTCTCCCATTTTTCCAATGTCGATGATATATCGACGATCGGCAATTTGTTTTTCTATGTTGATGATTTATCTTTCAGATTTTGTTGATGCTGACGGTACATTGACAATTTTTAGAAACGTTTTTGTAGGCCAGAATCATCGATTAGCGTCTGGCTTTTATAAAAAAAAAATCAAGTTATGTGCAAGTTAGTCTAATGCCACGTTTAATTAGAGAAAAATGTCAAACTGTTCAACAAAATTCATATCTAAATGCATGTGATCGATGATAAAACAAAACAAAATAGAAAAACCCATTGATCCATACACAACTAACTCCAATCAAAAAAGAAAAAGTGGTACCCAAAAGAAAAATTTCACCAAGACTTTTAGGGTGTGTTGAGTGCTCAACAATTCCGTCTTAGACATGAAAAGTATGGTCAATCCTCCATACAATTGAATTCAATTGTGCTGTAGAATGGCATTGCGAACTAGTACTGGTGTTGCAAATCCTCTGTTTTTATAGAGTTGCATCTTTTTCCTATCTATACTTTTACTCAAGGATATTTTTTTTTCCCTCTTATCATTCCTATTTGAATTTTTCTCCAATTCATACCATTGTTTTGTATAAGTTTTCAGACAGGTGAAATCTAGGTATACCAACTCTGTTATCAAACCCTAAAATCCCTATTTTACTTTATATTTCACATAAAAACTAGCATAAGAGGCTACCAAAAGTGTTTTTCAAAATAATAATTATGGATAGTCAACACGGAAGGAAGACTCACAAGGGGGGAGAGATTGTGAGAACTCAACCATATGAAATGCAACTCATCAAATCTGAACCATTGTTCAAAGAAGCTTTCTAGAGGGTAGGTTGTCTCAAGTTTTTTCAAAAAATGCAGAGAGGACATCCTGAAGTGGCCAAGGATTTTGCGCTTAATTTTAATGGGACAAAGAATAAGGTGGGGATGCTGGAGTTTGAAGTATCTGAGAATTCTATCTCTATAGCTATAGAGATACCTGACTGTGGTGAGAAATGGTTTAAATCCATGTCATTAAACTCTTCTTTTTCCAAATAATTTCTTAAACTTGAATATCAAGGAGACAACCTATCTAAAGGAGTGCCCAAAAGTCACATGCTGGAATGTTTTGAGAAGATGCACAGGGTCATCCAAAGGTACTTCATATGTGAAGGAAGGTTCAATATGGTATACCAATACCACATCATATTACTATTACACTTCACTGGGAAAGAATCCATGAAACTTCCATTCTACCTTTTCAGGGATATTGGCAATATGTCAGACAGAGTCCAGGCTAAGTCTAAGCATGTAGACACCAATTTTTTTCACTCTAGTTTAATCAAGATGTTAGTAATGGAGGATTTAAAGAAGACTAACACTGATTGGGAAACTTTCCTAACTATATCACATTTTTAGTTAGATATTTCTCCTACACCATAGTCCAAAAGACAAACTCCTACCCATATTTAGAGGACTATGCATTCATATTCAAGCAAGAAGAAGAGGGTGAATATGAGTGATAAATGTTTCTAGGTTACTAATGAAGCAGAATAATTTGGTCCTTCACAATCTCCTGACAAAGAAATTTCACCTGTGGAAGAACCCATTCCCATGGACTTTCCTTCAAGCAAATCAAGAAGCTTGAAAGGTGAAAATCTAATCTTTTCTCCACCAGTGGCTATATAAAAAGTCAAACCTAGAAGACCCTTTACTAGATCAGTAGCCAAACAACATGTTCCCACAAAGCATGGTACAACATAGAATTAAACCTAGAAAAAAGAAAAATCTCAGTCTTCTAAGCATCCCATAGAGGTTATTGTCATCAACACTCCTCATCATGAAAGTAACCCTACCTTCAAAAGGTTCAGGAGGTAGCTCAAGGAAGCAAGATATAAAATTGACAAGTTGAAGAAGGAATATTTGGGTTCCAGAATAAAGATAAAGGAGATGTTGGATCCATATGAGGAGGAAATTGATAAATCAAGGTTCATGGTTGAGAGGTTTTTTCCCCTTCATAGGAAACTCAAAAATGTATATAGGCAGAATAGAGCCTGCCAAGGTGAAGTCAGAAAATTAAAGACACGTTTACAACCTTTCAGAGAAGAAGTGGAAAAGAGAAACTTGGATATGTTAGTAAGGTGGCTACCAGAAGGAGTACCAGAAAAAAAAGATAAATACAAAATTATCTTCTAAACCAACATCATTTTTGTCAAGGTTTACTATTTTGCATGCAGTTAGAACACTAAGTGATGGTTTGAAATTTTGAGCTAAACTTAGCATTTTTTTTGTGTTTTATCCAAGGATATATTAGGTGGAAATAAGTTTGCATCATATCTAGAAGATTTACAAGAAAGTTCGAAATGCCTCGACTCATTGGCGTTGTGAACTGGGTATTTTAGGATAGTTTGTAGCGCTGCATTGTGAACTTAGAGTTATGAATATTTTGGAGGCAAGGGATATTTCCAGGTGTCAAGGGTAGCTCAAAAAAGCATTCATAGGATCAGTTGCGCATCAGAAGGCCCCCTGCCTCAAGGAGATGCAAGCATAAAAGACACATCATTAGTTGTTGAGGACTTGTTCTACATGTTGCCAACATCTTTCTTCAAAATAGCAGTTTGTTATTTTCTTGTTGTACAAATGTTTCCATGCTTCCCTTAGGCATGGAATCCTATGAGGAAGTTAGGGGTAAGTTGTAAATCTTTCTTTTGATGATTTTGGTTATTTAAGATGCATTGTAATAGGAGAAGAGGTTCGAATGGTTGAACATAAAATTCTTATCTTTAGTATTTTATTGCAACATATTTTTCTTGATGTATGGATCAGATTCAAGAGAAATTTAATGGTGGAAATCAATGTTTATTTTATTGTCATCTCTTTTCTGTCTCACTTTGATATCAATTTCTGTTGAAGGATTCATCATACTGTTGTTTCTTTATTGCGGTAAATGATTTATTATAGTATTGTATGAAATTGATCAAAGTGCTTTCCTCTTTAGAATGATAAGTTCTTATTCCAATGAGTTTTCTTTCATATGTGTTCCAAAAATACCTGATGTAAAACTGATACACATATTTCATTTTTCTTGCTAAGTATTCCATCTCTCATTTAGATATCTTAAACCCTAATTTGAAGCTATTCAAATCCTTACTTGCTAGTGTGTATTTCATAGAAGGTTTTGTGTTTGACATCCTAAACTAAGTTTCACATCCATTTGCTACATTATTTAACACATTATTATTCACATTTATATGGGTATTAGGATTACATATATAGTATTATAGGTGTGACTTCTTGTGCTAACAGGTTCCACAAACACCTCCGCAAGAAGGTGTTCTCCTTGTAGTGAAACCTTTTGGCACTTCACCTCCTAGGGTTAGGGTTTTGGACATTTAGGATTCTTTATTTATGTTAAAAGGCCATTCTTGTGGCCCATTGTATGATATTTTATGTGAATGAGATTAGCTAAGATTCTTTCTCTTCAGAAATAAGCTACCACCATTCCAACCAATTTGTGTTCGACAATATTGTACTATTTTATTCATTAATAGAAGTTGGGTTTCATTATTTTGTTGTACTCTCTGTTATATTTCTCTATGTGTCACATTTTGTTCTCAATATAATCTAGGTTAGTGGTATCAAAGAAATATTCTCCTTGTTATTTCTCAGTGCATTTCTCCAATGAGGTCATGGTATGGAGAGTTTGGTCTCAAGTTAATTTCACTTGGGGATGACTACTCTTGACAGCCCAAGAAACCTTCCATGGTGGAAGAAAAGAGAGATGATGGAGCAGGAGATCCTTTCAAGATATTTCTTGAGGAATCCCTCACATGATAATGGAATGAGATAATGGACAACTTCACCCAAGTCCTTTGATGATTGTCGACGAAAAACAATCCACCTTTAACAAGAAGTCATTTCATAGGTGTGACACCCTTTAGGGTACAAGTGTTATAGTAAAAAAATGCCATATCTGTGCATACAAGACATTGGCTCATCCATTTATATACTTTTCCAAAAATATTGCCGAGGCTTCCTTCTAAAAGACCCTTTTTTGTATAGTATACATGCTCTGCTACACTAGTAGCATGTGCACACATGCGTGTTTCATGCTAGTTAGCTCGCGTACATATGCGTGTTGCATGCTATTTATCCCACGTTTACCTCCAAAAGTTTCAAAAAATATAAAATTGTGCGGAATTCGGCAGAGTTTACGGGCTATGGTGGATTTAATAACCATTTTACCCCTTTTAGCCCATCCCCAAACCGAATAACCATATTTTTCTCATATAAAAAGAGGTCTTGGGGATTCATTTATGGACATAAACAAGAGAATAAGAAAACTTTACCAAAATCCCTTCCCTTTCTTTGCCCAAGATTTGCATCTCATTCTAAGTTTTAGCCTCAAATTTCCCCTCAAGCCTTTCTCCTTATGCTACCCTTCCTCCTTACCTTGATGGTATGTTGGTGAGAAGATAATGTGGGATTTATGCACTTGGAGCCACGATAGAGGATCCTCGAATTGGTTCGTAGAGCGGTCTCCAACAAAGATTTGGGAGGATATCTTTGATCTAGGAGGTGACAAAAAGCAAAAGAGGTATACACCAACCACAAGGATTGAAGGTGCACTCATTAACCCTCTCTTTCCTCTTTTATCATCTCTTAGTTTAGATGGTTTTGGGGTAGATTAAAGGTAGATCAATCTTTTAAGGGAGTTATCACTTTTCCTATTCCTTAGACCCCATTTAGGGGGATTTTTCCCCGTAGAATAATTGGCGACTCCACTAGGGAGTCTCTCTAGGGTCTCAGTGGGATATTTTGGTTTGATTTGATTTTTTCAGTTTCTTTTTGAGTTTTCCAAGTTTACTGAGTCAATTAGGGTCTCTGGTCACCTTCCAGGTGCCTACCATCCTTCCCTGCCCAGTTGTCTTTCCAAACCTTTTTCTTTTTGAAAGTTTGCAGAGGTGTACGTGTCGTGTCCTTAGTATTGCATGTGTACATATGCAGTCTACATAGTATACAACCCACATACATACCCAGGATGCTCATACACATCATGCATCTTTGTGTTTTGGAAGGGATTTTAAAAAGACTTTTTTTTTCTTGGAAAAAAGCTTTGTGCTTTTCAGGACTTATTGAACTCTTCAGGGTCTCTGTTAATTGTGTTTGGTTGGGTTAAAGATCCAGTTTATCTGGAACTTTGTAAATAACCCTTGTTGTTTCTTTATTTTCTTTTGTTTTCTTTGAAGGTTTAGGGTGATCTTATAAGCGTTAGATCATCTTATGGATTCCAGTGAATCCATGCATTCAAGAAGTGGTTTAGGGTTTGTGTTTGTCTTGGGTTTATTTTCTCTTTAACTTCTTTATTATTTGAAAAATGAAACATATCATTTACTTGTGATTTTCTTTTGTAAAGCATTCAAAAACTCAACAAATTTGTAGTTGCATTTAGTTATGAATTTTTGTTTGGTAGTTGTAGCATAGGTTGTTTATTACAAAAGAAAAGACTTCCATTTACAATGTTCATTCCTTGCTATTTCCTTGAAAGTTTAGTAGTTTTCATTTCCATTGTAAAACGAAAAGCGAATTCTAGGAAACTTTTTTTATTTTGGGATCTTGAACTATACTTTGAAAAGTTTGCATTTAGAAAGATTAAAATCCTTTTTTCAGTTGTAGAACCTATCTTTCTTTTTGCACAAATTCTCTAAAGATTTTATTTCTTCTCTTTCGTCACTTGAAAACACCATAAGTTGCACATCCCTACCCTTTTGAGTAAATCAAGCCACATAAAATCAGCGATTAACACTTAAAATCAACTAGAATTTTGTTTGTAGGGTTAACCAAGTAGTCTAGGCATTAAGGCCTTGAAATAGGCGTGGAGAGGAAACTCTTCAATGCTGCTTAAACAAAAATAAGAGTTTGTGGTAGGGAGTGTTAGAGTCCAATTTTGTAACAGTCATTCGGGACTCCCCTCTAACATAGGGGATAAAGATGAGGTCATGTGAGGAAAGGTAGAGGAGATAACCCCTCCAAAGCTAGACCAAGCGTAGTGGGGATTGTATATTGAGGGTCATTCTTGGGATTTATATTGATAACATTTGACTATAGAGCCTCATGGACCTCAAATCCGTTTGAGATCCTTAGTTTTTTTCTATACCATATTCCTTCGGTACCCTTGAAAGGCTTCATAATTTTCTATCTTTCTCATTATGATCAACCCCACTGTCAACTATACCCGTCTGGTGACTGACTGCGAGATGAAACCTAGTTTCCTATTTTTTAGGGACTTACATGGGTGACTACGGGGGTATACCACAGTACCTAGAGAAAACATCAGATCAAACTTTGGAGAGTATACCCAGAGGGTGTTTCCATGTTCATGTTACACTTGCACTAGTAAGTTTCTCTAGTGTCGATTGGCGTAACTGTTCTTCCTGCCAGTCAATTGTTTTCTTGATTTTCCATTAGGAACATTTTAGTCTGTGATCTATATTTCACGCTAGCTCAACCTTAGAGTGTCGGTTGATCATTTCACAAGGTGGAATATCAACAAATTCATCGTTCAGGTAGGCTTCAGGTCCTGCCACCGGTTACTTTGGATCAACCTCCACCACTACTGAGGTGCAATATAGATCAAGAGGGTTCATTTGAAGCAACTAGGCCACAAGAAATTGTACCTATGTCGGGTCCTATAGAAGACTTTCCTGCATCAGAGGAGTCCGCCATTTCTAAACTTGAAGCTGAATGCTTCAGGCCCGAAAACCCTCCAATCACTGACTTATCAACACTGCTTCTTATTTAGATAGTCCCTCATGAGGTGGCTTCACTTTAACATCAATTTTTTAGACGAGTGGTGATGGAAGAAACTAGTGCTACCTCTTGTAGGATTCCTCATACTCCTATCTTGGCTTCTGTGGGAGGGGGTGTCATTCCTCCTCTCCCACCTCCACCTATTAGGACTATGGCTGTCTAGAAACCCACTACTTTGGCAAGTGGTACAATCCCTTCAACAAATCTGACCACCATTCCATCTATCTAAAACATTTCTAACACTCCCTTTTTGTATGGGATGTTAGGTTTCGACTCTAGTTCGATCCTAACCTACTCTATTCTATAAACTGTTGGTTTAGGGGTAGGGAGATATAATTCTCCCTTACAAGGATATGTCGTGGGCACCACTGCCCCATTTAATGCTATCCCTTACAGTGGGGGTCATATCCCTCCTCTATCCCTTTTGCTCGGAGGTGCTTTCCAGCAGTCGATCGATCTTAACACTAGCTCTAGCTTCTTCAATGGGGGGAGTCATGGACCTCATTCCTATATGACTCTTGTAGGGTCTATTCCTTTTTATTTATTCGGTTCATTTGGAAATAACACTTTCTCATCGTCTTCTTTCTCTATAGGGGAAAACACCATTTTTGGTTAACCAAACCCTATGCAAGGATTCATTCCTTCATAGGGAGCGATGACATGAGTTTACTCCTCATAAGGTGTTGTTAATCCCTTGCAGGGATCATTTCCTTTGAAAGGGATGTCGATTGGGGGAAATCCCTCCCCAACTTAGTGGAACCCCATGCATGGTTTAGTACCTATGCCAAGAGGGTCGGCTGTGGGCATCCCTAACCAAGGTCCTTGGAATACTGTGCAGGGAGCAATCCCTACATAAGGCATGTCATCCAAGTATGAGAATTAGCCGATGATGCAGAATCAACCACATAGTCCTTTCACTGGCCAGGGACACCATGGTTTCTACCAAAACCTTGGCCAGAAGGAAAATTTTTCATGGAAACCTAGTGCTAGTCAAAATCTAGGTGCCTCTTTTCCTTTGAATTCACCACAACCTAGACTACCTTTCCTATAAAATCTGCATTATCTAGACTTGTCAAGGCTGTTGAATGACCATATCTGTCATGATCCATGTTGGAACCCCATTCCAACTAAGTTTCCTTAAGACATCCCTATGTTTGAAGGAAATCTTGGTGAAGATCCAGGAGATTATGTTATGACATTTCATTTATGGTTCTCATCCAACTCGTTAAAGGATGATTTCTTTCAGTTCTGTTTGTTTCAACACACTCTTATAGGGGGTGCCGCGAAATGGTATATCATGCTCAATAGCTTGAAGTACACTTACTTTAACGACCTGACTATGGTTTTATTAAACCATTTCCAGTTATCGATAAGATACGATGCCAACACTGAGTTGCTTACCAATTTTGAGCAAAAAAAATCCGTCCATATCTTAGATCACATCCGAGAATGGTGTCGACGAAAGAGCTTGATCAAAGTTAAGGTCCCTCCAACATTTTTTCTCAAGTGGTTCCTAAATTACTTGGTGCCTTGTGTATCCAAAGACGTTGCAACATACATAGTTTTTTTCTGAAGAAGAGGCTATCATGAGAGCCCAACAAATGGAGTTGATTTACTCTCAATCTAGTATGATGTATGAGATCTTTACCGACACACCATGATCAAATTTTGACAAGACAAAAAAAAAGTATGGGCCTCACGCTGATGGCATAGTAGGCTCAACACAGAGAAAGCCCACAGATCAGTTGACTAATCAGTTACAAAAATTATCGATTCAACATACTGTGGCCAACTAAACTCCTAGTTCGGTTTCCCCCGTAACCCAAACATTGGATGTACACAGTGTGCAATCGATGAATCTGAAGGGTAACTAGAAATCAGAGGGAAAGAGGAAATATAAAAACAAGAAGGTTAAGGGGGATAAGAAGGTTGTGAATAACGCTAGTGTAGGTAAAATTGAAAAGAGAAAGGTGAAGTTTCTATGTAATCTTTGCACATACAACCACTTGAATCACTAATTCCCTCGGATTGAGGAAGCCCAAAATCTATTGGCACAACAACAACCTGCCTTGTTAACCAACCCTTTTCCACAAGGGAAAAATATGGCTCAAGATTCCTCATCCACAAATGTGCCTAGGGGAAATCAGGGAGCCCCCATGCCTAATGCTAGCAATGAAGCCGCAAATGTTTATATGATGAAATATGATTTTGATCTACATAACATGGCTCATAATTATGGAATTCCAAAATCTGTCGAGAAGGGAAAAAAAGCCTCCAACCGATCACCTCCTCTTCACATTGAGAAGATTGTGGGAGAAACTATGACTCACATTCCTAAGGGTGCGTTTAAAAAGGATTCTCACAAACAAAATGTAAGGGCTTCTTAGAATTACTCCATCATGGAGGATATGACACAAAATCCTTATGCAATGTATTATTTGGAATTCCTCCAAAGTTTCTCCTCACAAAGGAAATCATTTTTGTCTGTCTTGGGAGTAGCCAAGACTGCTAACTCAAGAATGATTTTTTTTGACCCTACAGATTACAAACCTCATCTTCCTCACAACGTTGCTTTTCAGATAGTAGTGGTTTATGCCATGAAATCATTGACAAAAAACATTTTTCGTATGGTGGTTGATAAGGGTTCCTTGATATGCGTGATTTCATTGGCATGTTGGAAGGCCATTGACCAACCTGAGTTGTCTCCATCTCCCACATTGCTAACCATGTTTGAAATTCGATCTCTTAGACCACATGGCATAATTACCTCCTTCGCCATGCAGTTGCAGGGAAAAATTGTTTGCATCGAGGTAGAAGTAGTCGATGAGCCTCTTGACTACAGTGTTTTGTTAGGGCAGAGTTGGACCTACACTATGGACGTGGTTGTATCCACCATTTTTTTGGTCTTATGTTTTCCTCACAAAGGATAGATCATAATCGTTGATAAGTTATTTTACTCCCATCCTAACCCTTCATCTGGGGCATCCACGGTCCCTATGATTGACAACCCATAGCTGGGTACTGTCAACTTAAGTGCTAGATTGTTTCCATATTTAATGGGGACTTTTGATTATTCACTACCTGCTAATGATGTCAAGTTTATTTCGGCTGTCCCTGACTAGTCGAAGGTTGTGATCTTTCAAGTCACTTCTTTTAGAAAAAATTACTTTAACGACCCATGGATTTTACCTTCCCCATCGGCTTCAATGGAAGGGGTAGGGCATCCTGGAATGACTATTCCCTTATCCATTGTTGAGGTTGCATACAATATTTTCCAACAAGCCTCAACCAACCCTGATCTGGCTTCCTCATAGGAGTTAGATCCCATTCTTGAGCCTATTTGGGCTCAATACTCTCTCACCACTCACGATCATTTAGAATTAGTCTTGCTCTCTGACGAGGTGATATTGGAGTCAATGACTAGGACGGATAGACCTTGGGACGATCTTCACGAAAAATATTATTTTTTACCTGAGCTGAGGAGAATAGAGGTAGGAAAGTTCACTACGATCGTGAATGGAGATGCCCCTGCTTGACTTGCTTGAGAACCAACTCCAACTCCTCTTTGCTGTCCTTTGTGTGCTGCAACACTGTTGCATCTGTTCGTGCGCGCGACTGCACCTCTTGTGCAACAATGACTTGTATTTTGTACAGTGCATTGGTTGGTATCCGCTCCATTATCAACTATATCTACACCAGATATTTCAAGGGTGTTTGGGATATAATCTCATCTATGTGAAACATGTTAGGTGTAATGTGGAAAGTCGGGCTCGTCTCTGCTATCATCTGGATCATCTCATGTTCGCTCGACGCAACCTTGGCTCCTGCTTCTGATGCTACAAGAAATGACTATGTTCCTTTGTCTGCCCTCTACACTTCTTTGATCTGCTCTAGGACCTACCTTATGTCAGCCAACTCATCCTAAATTCGGTCCCTTTAGTGCTGGGCGTCTTCAAACTCCTCAGTTTCCTGGTCCTGGACTCTTTCAACCATAAGGTCTACGTCATCCTCATTGATTTTATATTCCAGCAGCTTCTTTTGTGCCTTGGCCTTTTTGTGCACACCCCCAATGTGTATAATCAACCTCTTGGTCTGCCCTTGTTCCCATGGGGTAGAAATCAATGGGGTTCCTTGTGCTATCACAACCCGTTTTTTCGGTTCTTTCGGTGATTGGGTGGTGTCCTTTTTCCGGCCAAGGTACGTTTCTTTGGCACAACCCTCTTCTTTTTTTGTTTCAACTTCTGACTTGGCTTTGGATTCTTAGGCATAGATTTATCCCCGACAGGTGTCTGAACTTTCCCTGCATCAACCTCCTTACCTGTGGGCATCTCTTTAGTGAGAACTGGAACTCTCCATTCATCTTGCCAATCCCTAATTACCATCTCTACATCTTCTTCCTTGACGCATATTGGTTTACTCTCTACTATATACCATCTGAGTTTATTGACCCAGGGTTCATGTCTGTTCAGGTTTCCAACAAAGCATCTAAAACTATCGGCCCTCCTTGTAAACCAGAAGGAAACATAGCACACATAACACACTGCGTTCTCACCCAAGATAGATTTAATGGGTGGCTACAATACTTAGGTGTTTACAGCCTAGGATTGAGTGTGAGATGTGAGAACTGAATATTGAACCACTATTATAACTTGCAACCACAATTTATTTTCATTTATGAATACCCAGGAAATATAGCAACTCATTCATTAAACATAACAATAACTACTTAAGACAATAACGATATGCATGCATTCATCATATAACGCAGATGTTACCATGGTTCACCCCCTCCTAGGATACACCCAAAATGATTTATCTCTCGACTCTTTTATTATAGTATTTTTGGATCTATAGTGTCGTGCGCATTACAATTCTTCTCAGTTGGGTAAGATATATATGAGGTGGACTAGATCACACCAGGATCCTCAGCCTGTGATCTAACCATCAAGATCTACCCTCCCCAGTCCTCTATAGCTCAACAACTTACAAAATTAGGTCATACAACAAAATATTGCATATCGCAACAACTCATAGATAACTAGCTAAAACTTGACAATACTCCCAACTGAATGGACCCAAAAAACCCAACCCTATTATGATACCTAAGTATCGATATTTATATATATATTGACTCTTCAGCCATTACAATATGTTACCAAAACCCTAACCCTACCTTCGTTAGGTCTTCCCTTGATGTGTGCATGTTGTTCTTCCTTCCAGTTGTCGCTTTCCTTGTGCATGCTTTCTTTCTCAAAATCGCCTTGCTTTTCTGCTTTGGCTTGCTTCTAACAGGCCCCCAACACTGACATGTGGCTCATCCCGAGCCACCTAACACAAATATTTGATCTCCCTGGTGACTGCCTGGAACTTTTCTTTGAGATGTGCTTCCCTTGTCTGTGCTTGCGCAGTCTTTTCCTTGAGTGTGCCCACTATTTGGACTGCAATTTCGTCACTGATCATTTCTGTGCACTCTGCCTGGGTCTATGCTATGTGTGTTTTGGATTCCCCTACCTGTGCCAGGACTTCTTCTACCCACTGTTGGCCCTTAACTAAGTTTTGAAGAATACTTGGTCATATTTGACCACTTTTGGGACTGCGACAACTTTCCAAGGAAGGAGCACAACGTGAAGCAAAAAGTATGAAGAAAGACCTATTTTTGGGTCCATTTAGGGTTTTGGGTTGCTATAACAGGAAAGACACGTCGACCCATGGGTTTACCCATGCTTAGTCCCATTTTGTAATCTATAAATAGGCAATGTAAATAGAGGAGAATAATAGTAAGGTAGTACATCTATGTGATGTATAACTGAAAGTTTAGTGCTAGTAACTGGATCTATGTGATCGGATGTATCTTAGAGTGCTCTGTTCATGAGATTAGAAAGATAAGTGCAATTTGTTGTAATCTTCTGCTGAAGAGAAAGGAAGAAGGATCTAGCGAGATGCGCAGATCTTATGTCCTGTGTGAAGCAAGGGTTATTGAAGCTCTGTGTTGTAACTGCTTGATCGAGATAATATAAAGAAGATTTTGTGGACATAGCCCCAGGGTGGGGGTGAACCACGGTAACTGTGTGTATAGTGATTTGTTCTTTGATCTAATATGTTTATCTCTTTCTTGGCTAAGTGCTTGATGTGATTAAGTAGATCTAGTTATGCTTTGTGTTGATGATATATGAATGAATGTTAGATCTGATATATAAGATGCTTAGTGCCTGATCTATTGAATCTAACCTATATTTATGTGGCTAAGTACTAAATCATATTTAGTATACGTATTCACTGTGGTGCTCTGTTCTATTTGTGAAGTACTAGAAGGGTTAAATATTGATGAAGGATCTATGCTAAGTGCCCTGTAAAAGATATAATCACAGTTCAGTGTCCAATCTAAGGTTGCAGACATCTGAGTCTTGCAACCACCCTGCCTCTACCTCGGGTGAGACTTCATTTGCTTCACAGGTGTTGCTGAAAGGGACAGTAGTTAGGGTTTTGTTGGTGCTCTCTTGAGCGTTGAACCCTGGGTCTGCCCATGTGCCAACAAATGGTTTCATTACCGAGACAGGAACTGTGATTTCTGGGAACAAAAGAAGAAAAAGCTTTGTGTGAACTAAGCTCTGTGCGTAGATCTGTTGCCCTAGTGTGCAGTATTCTACTTGACCTACAAAGATTTGTGCTGAGAAAAAGAGGTTAGATCTGAAGGGAAAAGGTTGGATCTGCAAGAAAGAGGTTGATACCGAAGAAAATAAGTGATATTTGAACGCTCTATGATTTAAGAAAAGTAAAAGTGGAAATTTCTAAAGGAAAAAGGTCAGATCTGCAGAAAAGAGGTAAGATATGTAATCTTTGTGCTCTAATAACGGTAATAATAGTCAAAATTTTTTAGATTTGAAAGCTTTGTGCTTTGTAGAAGTAAGATAAGTGAAATTTTTTGTTTCTAAAGCATGGATCTAGGTATGTTTGATAGATTTTGTCCTAGCTTCAAAACTAGGGCATTAATAGATGAAAGAAAGTTTGATATGAATAGATCTGATAAGTATAATGATAGATATGTTATACATATGCATCGAAAGAATGTCTGGACTAACAAGTGGATGAAGGATCCTAGAAACAGTTTTTTGCAGTCTAGACACCATGATCTTGGTGCGCAGTACAGAAGGAGTTGGGGAACATCTAAATGAAAGAGAGGATTAACCCTCTGTTATAGTTGCAGAAGACCGAGACATCTTGCTAAGGAATGCCCTGGAAGAAGACCTAGTTGCCTCTGTTGTAAGGCTATGGCCCATGAAGTATTGAATTTCCCTAGAATGATTGCTAGGCTTGAGAAGCTGAATATGGAGTAAGCAAACCCTGAAGGAGATCAAGAGACCAAGATTATAACATAAACCCAGAAAGAATCAGAAAAGATATTGCTACAGATGAAAGATACCTTGAATGACCACCGACATGTTAGGCTATCAGAGATCTTCAAAGAAAATGATCAAATCGAAACAAGAATAGGGGACTTTGACATTGACTGTAATCTTGATGAAGAAACACAAGTGAACATTATGCCAGAAAGAACTTGGGAAGCTATAGGAAATCCTATCATTATCCCTTCCTTAGGAGGAACAAGTTTCTTCAAAGGAAAGATAGTAAATCTATGTGGAAGGCTCGCCCGGATACCTATGAATATCAATGGAGCTTCGACAGAGGAAGAATTTGAGATTTTTAAATTTGTTGAAGACAACGCCCCATTTACCATGCTCATAGGAAAACCTTGGATTGATAGAGAACAAGCCAGATGAAAAGAGGAAGAAAAAGTTTTGGAATAGAAGAATCAAGAGTTAAAATACTTTATGACCAGAAGGATTGCACACTTGATTGAAGAAAAGAATAGAAAATCACAGATCTTTAATATTAGAAACTTCGATGACGAAGCTAAGAGAACACTTGAGGATCCGCAGAAGATCGGGTCACCTATTTTTGATACAAAAGAAGTATTATCAAGGAACCCTAGGAAAGAATTTCAACAACGCGAAGTAACTAAGACCACAAAATATAAACATTAGAATGGTAAAATGATTACTGAGATGAAGCTCATGGGGAAGAAGGCTAGGAAGTTAAGAAAGAAAAGGGATAATACTATAAGGTTACAAGAGGTTCTAGAGGACACTTCACAGGAAGAAGAATTGTAGAATTGGAGCTTCACCGAGATATCAGAACAACGACATAGATTACTTTTCCATGAAGAAGAAATATAGCCGTTGGAACTGATATACCCATTCAACCACCGCTCCAAATGGATCGAAAAGAAGTTATGGGTTACCACTAGACCATTGGATAGCACCAGAATGGATAGAACAGAGTTAATGAAGGCCCCATGTATGTTGCAAGAATACCATTGTTGAGATTGCCTACTTAACCCATCATGCCACGCACTGAGAATACTTTTTTCTAAATGAGAATTTGAGCGTGAACCCTGAAATCATTTCCTTACTATTCACTATAATCTCTGAATTCCTTTTGCACCCGAGCCAACTGACCAAAGTTTATGTCGGACGAGCTCAGCACAGCTGAGAAAATTGTTGAAGAAGTTCTAATTGATTTAATGACTGAGAGAATCATGTGAGAATGAAAAATATCTATAGGTGTATAGGCATCGTCCTTGGGATCACTACTAGCTTCCCCCTCCACTGCTCGAGCAGGACCATCCCGACCGCCTTCAAAAAGATGATCTAAGCTTGGAAATGACTTCACCACTGTGAAGATGATCACAAGAATCTTGCCTAAATATATCCCACCACTAAGAAGAACAGTGAATCGAGACACTATACCCAGAGAATTTGACTATGTTGTACTCATGGCATACCTCCCGAAAGGGGTACACGCAGTTCATGCTGACCAGGAGAAGCTCACCGCGCTGAAATTTAGTGATTTTAACCTTGGAGATCACAAGGTTTACAGTATGCTAGCCCCGCACAAGTACTTGTCTATTACAAAAGGAAAGAACCCCAAGATTGTACCGCAACAATGGACCCATAACCTTGCGCAATCAACCCTTCTCAACGTAATGAAGATTCCACATTTCAAGAGGCATCAGGAAGTAAATGCACGTGTTAGACTGTTGTTGTCCTGCTACCATGGAGGATACCTATGGTTGGACCTCTGCATCACTGTGGATCTGATTATGATCAATCAGATCACTGGGCTAAGCATGCAGGGCCCTGACCGACATGACTTTTACCCTGGAAAGACCGCAAATCATGCTCTCACTCAATGAATAAAATACACACATAGCGATTTGGAGAAAGGAACGCGAGGTTACAAGGTAGCCTCCATTGAGAACACAACAATACACTTTGGTTTCCAGTTTATCGCAAGAAAGTTAGTCCGAAAAAATAGACCTACACAGGTGACCAAATTTGTAGTTGATCTCGCAAGGAAGTGCACGGAGGGACTACAAATGAACTGGGAAAAATGATTTATAAATCAGCTAGAGATTGACTATAGACAAGCATAGGACTAAGGGTATGAGTTCCACTTTAGTTGGTTGCTCATACTCATAGATTTCATCACTTGGGAACTGCCCGAGGGAGCCACTTTTTCGAAGATTGAACCCTTTGAACCACTGGTCATGAAGTTTTGTACACTGTGGTACTCCAACAAAATGAACAAACAATGGCAGTCCAATGTTGTCTTCCATGCTTACTACACTCAGTTGAAGAATGCCATTTAGTCTACACCGCGCATCACACCCAACACACTTCATAGGTTTAGACCTTTGATGAAATTCAGTGCAGATCGTCACTTCACCTACATCACAATGCATGCAGAGGAGCACAAACAAAAACTCCAGTCATATTACAAGATGATAGAAGATGACTTGGAGGAGATTACCAAGGAATGGTCAGCAACCTCCTTGTTGCAGCAGATCCCATAGAGATGTCCGACATAGATAGCCCTGAATCTATGCCAGATACACTAGGACCGCGCAAGACTAAGAAGGATGTGGAAGTTAAAGATATCCACAACACATCCACGAATACTGCTTCGCTCTCACCTATGAAGGGAGGTAATGACGAAGAACTAGGGGGCACAGAAGTTGAGCAGAACAAAAGTGAGGTTACTCCGCCTAGAGACGAGGAAGATACCTCTAAGAAAAGGAAGATTACCCCACCAAATCCCTCATCCCGAAATAAATCTAAGGCCACCTAGACCATGCTTAAAAGTACCCTTACCCTGGATGATTTTGAATTCTTAATTGCCACACTAAATGATGTTTCACTAGAGCTTGCGGAAAATCAAGAACCAAGTAGGAGGAGCTATTCCGCTGGATCACAGATGAACTCAAAGAAGTGTAGCAGGAACTCCGGACCAACCAAGCAGTTTCTATGAAGCCCTTAACAATGGAAATAACAGGAACAGGTGATGATCCCACTCAATTATGCCAGATCGCTGAGAAATTTGAAACTTTCCTTCGACAAGATCAAGAAGACATAACGCAAGCCACCCAGGCTTTGGCACAAGAACAAAGCACACATGGAGAACAACAGAGGAAGGCAGAACAGGAGAAAATTTCCTTACAAGAAAAGTGGGAGGAGGAAAAAGCACAGTGACAACAGAGCAAGGACCAATTGCTAGCAAAGCAACTTGAAGTACAGGAAAGAGTTCACAAAGCACTGCGCTCTGTGACAATCATAGAAATGAATATGAAAGATCGTCTCCCACAGTAGGTGACCCAATTGGAAGAAGTAATCCAACAACTTCAACAACACATCATGGATCTGGAGCTCTGCACCGTGCCTGAGACACCACAAGAGATAAGAGATCTAAGAGAGGCCACTGCTCGAAGCACAGTCGACTGATTAAAAACCTTGGATTTGGAATGTAGGCAGATAAGCACTAGAAGCACTCAAACTTATGAAACCCTCGCAGATAATCCATAATTGTAGACATTAGAGGCACACATTCAAGAAGAAAAGTAAGATGCAGATGTGCTACAAGTGTAGCTAAAGTTCGTGACCCCAGTCAAAAGAATGAAGAGGTTCGCAAAACAACGCACAACCCAACAATAAGTACACATGCTGCAAAGTAAAGTAATGGGAGTCTCTCAACGACTGCAACCACTCCAAGAGAAGGCATGCCAACTGTTCGCCAAACTTGAAATCCATGGAGATGAACTCAAACAGGGTGTCATCACTACAATACAACGCCTAGAAGGACCACTCAATGACACAGTAATCCAAGAATTTACTGAACAAGAGGCTGTCGCACTGCAACAGGTCGAAGCAACTTGAGCCAATCCCGAGGCGTTTGAAGCGGAATTGGTCAAACTTGAGTGACTCAGGATGAGTCACAGGTGAGTGTTGGGGGCCTGTTGGCCCTTGACCAAGTTTTGAAGAATACTTGGTCATATTTGACCACTTTTGGGATTGCAACAACTTACCATGGAAGGAGCGCAACGCGAAGCAGAAAGTAAGGAAGCAAGACCTATTTTTGGGTTCATTTTAGGGTTTTGGGTTGATGTAATGGGAAAGGGATGTCGACACATGGGTTTACCCATGCTTAGGCCCATTTTGTAATCTATAAATAGGCAATGTAAATAGAGGAGAATAATAGTAAGGTAGTACATCTATGTGATGTATATTTGAAAGCTTAGTGCTAGTAATTGGATCTATGTGATCAGATGTATCTTAGAGTGCTTTGTGCATGAGATCGAAAAGCTAAGTGCAAGTTGTTGTAATCTTGTGATGAAGAGAAAGGAAGAAGGATCTAGCGAGCTGTGAAAATCGTTTGTCCTATGCGAAGCAAGGGTCATTGAAGCTTTGTGCTATAACTGCTTGACCAAGATAATATAAAGAAGACTTTGTGGATGTAGCCCCATGGTGGGGGTGAACCATGGTAACTGTGTGTATAGTACTTTGTGCTTTGATCTAATGTGTTTATCTCTTTCTTGGCTAAGTGCTTGATGTGATTAAGTAGATCTAGTTATGCTCTGTGCTGATGATATATGAATGAATGTTACATATGATATATAAGATGCTTAGTGCTTAATCTGTTGAATCTAACCTATTATTTTGTGGCTAAGTACTGAATCATCTTTAGTATACGTATTCACTGTGGTGGTCTATGCTATCTGCGAAGTACCAGAAGGGTTAAATATTGATGAAGGATCTATGCTAAGTACCCTGTAAAAGATATAATCACAGATCAGTGTCCTAGCTATGGTTGAAAACATCTGAGTCCTGTAACCACCCCTTCCTCTACCTCGGGTGAGACTTCATTTGCTTCACAGGTGTTCTCGAAAGGGTTGTTAGTTAGGGTTTTTTTGGTGCGCTCTTGAGCGTTGAACCCTAGGTCTGCCCCTATGCCAACACTCACTCTTGAAATGGTTCCATTTGAGCCTAACACTCCCTCTTTTGTGTTTGTGCAGTGGTGAGTTCTGCCTACAATTTCTTCATGTCCTGTGACCCTTTGATGCACTCTGTGATGGACATTGTCTTCTGGCTCTGCTTGAGTTTCTGGCTAGCTTCTCTTATCCTTTCTTCTTCCTTGTCCCACTTCTGGATTTTCTGATCCTCCTCTAGCTTTGTCCAAAGTCGTGATGCATTCTCGAACAAGTGAGCTGTTGTGCTAAGATATCGCTCTATCTTTTGTAGCTATTCTACTGCTTCCTGCTTCCTTTGCTCCTTTACTACTGGTGGATTAGTGGGTGTGATATGCTCACAGATATTCCCGATCTCCTTCTGATATTGATTGATTTCCTGCGCAATCTGATCAATATTTTCTACTGTTGTAAGTTCATTCATCTGCACAGTCAGTGGAATCTTCTCGTATGTTCCCACAACTTTCTTCTCCAATCCACTCCTGTGCTTCCTTTCCTCTTAGGTCTTGAACTTAGCTTGCTCAAATAATATTTCCAGCGCATCCCTCTTCTTTGTTGCCTGCTGCAATTCAACTAAGTCTATGCGTGCCCGAGACTGTACCTCTTACATGAGGCTCATTTGTAATTTGTGTAGATCCTTGGATGGTATCTGTGGAAATACTAATTGGATTTGGCTTAATTCTTTCAGGGGTGTCTGTCTCACGATATCATCCATGCACAACATACTGGGTGTGATATGGAATGTTGCGCTCAGTTGCGGTATTGTATGGAGTGTATCGTGCTCATATTATTCCAATATTTACTCCTTCTGTGGTGCTGATGGCCCTATTCCCATGCTTCTTGTTGTCTGTATTTCCCCAATTTGGTTGAGTATTTGTTGCATGTCTTCCATCTCTTCTTGAATCATGTCCCGATGGTGCGCAACATTGTCAAAATACTCGACTAGACAATCCTGGACCATTCGGGCTATCATTTCTCCATCATCCTCCATGATTGTATATTCTGGAGGTGTTCTTTGGACCTTCATATTATTGCACGCTAATCCTATCTATGTGGCTAGTCTCTTATTCCCACTAGGTTCCTATGAGTTGGGGTTTGGTGCAGTCCCCTACGGTGCCTCAGACTGTTTCTACTACACTTGAGCTGACGACGTAGTGTTCTTTGTCCCCTTCTAGGTCCCTTTCTTGGTCACTCCTTCATCTGTCTACTTTGTCTTTGTGTTTTTTTGGTCTGTCCTCCATTTCTTAGGCATTAGGACTTCTTGAGGCTGTGTTTCTCCCTGCACTGCCTCTTCTTCCGCTGTCCTTTCCGGCAAGTCTTGGGTGAGGACTGGAATCTTCCACTCATATTCCCAGTCTTTGATCACCATGTTGATGTCACCCTCTATTATACATTAGCACATTTGTAGCCACTGCTTATTGGGATCCTTCCACGCCTATATCCACATTGTATGTCGTGTGGTCTTGAAGTTGGAGATGTCCCGATACCACGCGTCAACCTCTAGTGTTATTCTCCACATGTTGTTGATGGCCTCCTGCAAATCACATAGGTATCCTTCAAATATAGACTCATTCATCCTTTTGTGCTTAGCATATGACGTGGATTTAAACAATAAATATCTTTCTCCCTGATTCAATTTGGGTCTGGTACCGAAAATTACATATATTGGTTCTCTCCATCCCATAAAGGCTATTAACATGATTAACCATGAATAGTGAAACTTTGTTCCTAGGTCCTGTGCATCCTTCGAGTCATCCAAGAACACGTTTAAGAGATAGGGTGCCCAACTCACTGTGGTGCCCTCCACACACTGAGATGAAAATGCGACAACCCTAGCCAAAACTTCCTCCCTGCGAAATTTTCTCAGTAGCTTTCAGACCAATATTTTTGCGCCCATTTGTGTTGCGACATCATTGATACTCTTGATAATGATTCCTCGTGTCCCCCTGTCGGTACCATACTTCTTCTTCATCTCTTCTTCTAGCGCTTTCTCCTTGGCTTTTTCATTCATAAACTATGTGGGATCCATGCCCCGGGATGGAAACCCTGTTATGTTTGCAATAAGCTCTACGTCTATTGAGACGATCTTGTCCAACCATATGTCCCTGCCATGTGTGACTGCTAACAACTGTTTGACACAGCCACTTGCGTACTGACCTCTGCCAAAAGGTGGTAGATCCAACAGACCTAAAATTCCTATTTTTTCCATCCCTATTGCCCATTGGAGTGGCTGATCGATCCGTTTCCTCATCAGATTTATGCCCACAGTCTCCAAGTACACTCTCTTTTCAAATTCCAGAAACTTGTCTGTGTCTACTACATCATGGTTCGAGTATTTTAGCTTGTCAATCTGCCCAAGAAAGCCTAATTCCACCCTTACCTCATCTGGTATAAGTGGTAGAATGAGGGATGTGATGGGTTGCTTGCGAGGTGAACTAGGTACCCATTGCTTGTCTTTCTTTGGTGGTGGTGGTGGTTGGATTGAGGTTCCAGTGACTCCCAGTTGTGTTTCAGAATACTATTCTGGCCAGCCTGTTATGTCTTCTACTATTCCTTTTAGTGGGTGGTCTGACATAGTGGTTTGGGACTCGTATGGCTCAAGTGTTGCTTCCTGATTCGTCACCATTCAATTTATTTTCAGATATGCTTCGGTGTTCTCTGGTTGCACCTCCTTCAAGGTTTCTGTTTCCTGGTTCTGCTACTCCGGTACCTCTACGAGTCTATCTATATTCGTTCCCCCCAGTGTTGGCTGTTGGGTTTATTCGACTACAAGTGTGGGGTTTACTAGTGTTGTGTCTGGGGATGGGATTTTGTTGACATTAACGACCTTCAGCAGTTGTTGTTCACCTTCTTCTAGTTGTACCCATGACTTGGTTCTAACTCTGGGTTGTCTGACACTCTGATTTGCTTCGGCTTGCTTTGGTGGTGCCATAGTGGTGAATATCGAACGTTTGCTGAGTTTGAATGGTCTCTGTGGCCTCTGTGAACTCCACTCTATTCTCCTTAGCATCTATCTCTCTTTTTCTGTTCTCTTTTCACAAATAGACTCTTTGCTCCCACATTCATGTGTTGTATGGGCATCCCATGAAGCTTGTCGAGGATGCTTCATTAATTCTGGGTTCAATGCACCTCCAGTTGTTTCGTACTTTCCATTAATATTTCTTGTCATCTCTAGTTGGTACTATTAATGTGGTGTCCCATCGGTCCTTTGCGTCCTTCAATTCCGCCCGACTCCGTCATTTCGTACTAGTTTTTTTGTCTTTCCATTTCCCATTTGTTTCCCTTTTTATGTGGTTGTTGTCCTTATCCTCATCGAGTTTGTGTTCCTAAGTATGCACACCCTTTCTTATTTCGATGCACTTCGCCTCTGTTGGTATCGTTTAATATCCTGTTTTTTTTTTACTGCGCAGTGGGTGGTCCACTGTCCTTGTACAACTTCAGTCGGATCCCATTGATCATCCCTTTGGGTTATGTGCCTGATAAGTCTCTCAACTGTACAACTCCTCCATCCATGAAAAATTTTACTTCATATGGTCCTCGCCAATGTATTTTGATCTTTCCTGGGTGCTGAAAGGATTTGTTGTCGTATATTAATATGAGATCTCCTTCCTTGAAAGTTTTCTTCTTGATGTGTCTATCATGCCAAGATTTGTCCCTTTCTTCCTGAACTTGCTGGTGAAATCCTTCTAGGATCTGATCTTCCTCCATGGTTATTAACTGATTTAGTCACTCCTGTACTGCATCTCGTTCTATCATGTGTGTAATGGCTACTACATGCAAACTTGGTACTAGAAATTCTAATGGCACTACTGCGTCTTGGCCATAGACTAGTTTAAATGGCATGTGCCCTGTCAACTTTTTGTACGTAGTCCTGTAGGCCCATAATACTTCTGGTACTTTGAGGTCCTAGTCATATCTATTGATGTTATAGATCTTTGTCAGCGTATTCCCAAGGATTTTGTTAAATGCTTCCACTGTGCCATTTAACTGTGGGTGATATGGTGTGCTCTTCTGATGATGGAATTCAAAGTCTTAAGTCGTAGCACTGATGGTGTTGTTTATGAAGTGCATTCCTTGGTCGCTCATCAAAACTCATGGGAATCCAAATCTAGTAATTACTTATTCAAATAGGAAGTGTGCTACTGTTTATGCACTGCAATCCTTCACTGGTGCGACTTCCGCCCATCTTGTTAGGTACTGCGTCGCGGTGATAATGTACCTAGATCCTATTCTTTTTGCTGGTTAGTTGATTGGTCCCACAAAGTATATTTCCCACTTATCAAATGCCTGCAATGTTACTTGTGGTCATAATGGCATCTTGTCCCTTTTGTTGGGTTTACCTACCCTTTGATAGACATCACATCTCTGACAGTACTCCTTCGAGTAACTGTGAATCGTCGACCGCCATAGTCATGTGCACAATACCTTCTGCGTGGTAGCTTTTCCTGCGTAATATCCTCCTTATATCCTCTCATGGTTTTCTATTAGGACTCTTGGTGTTTCGTACTCTAACATGTACCTTCGCAAGATGCTACCTCCGCCCATTTTGTATAGATGTTCAAGAATCAATTGATAGTATGCGGTGCGAACTACTGGGTTTTTCTTTTGTGTGGTGTTATATTCTTGTGGAACAGTACCTTTGCTCAAGTACTGAATGATATTTGCGAAGTATTCATCAACGATATGGACTGAGAATAACTGTGCATCCAGGAAGTTGTCTTCTAAATTCGTAGGTTCTTCTCCATTTGTGACTCTTGATAGGTGGTCAGGTCCTGCATTCAATTTTCCTGGCTTGACTATGAATTCAAAGTCAAACTCTTGAAATAGTAGTAACCATCGACAAATTCTCCCCCCCAACATTGGCTTGCTTCGATTCTGATAGTTTCCTACTCGCAAATGCTATCAGGTGATCTAGGTCTCCCACTCCTGGATGCGCCAAGATAGCGCCAAGTGCTATGGATGATGCATCTACATGCACATGGAACGTATTCTCCCAGTCTGGAAATACTAATATTGGCACGATGACCATATTTTCCTTCAGGGTATCCATACCGTGTTGACACTCGTCGTTCCACTGAAACTTTGTATCTTTTCTTAAGATATTTTCCATTGGTGTAGTAATCTGCACATACCCTTTGATGAACTTCCTACAATATCCTGTGTCCCAATGTCGCTCTTAGTTGACAAACTGTTTTTGGTGGTGGTAAGTTAAAAATTACTGCAATCTTTGTAGGATCTACTAATAATCCTTGTTTGCATACTATATGGCCCAATAGTATCCCAAATGGTGTTCCAAATATGCATTTCTTTATGTTCAGTGATATCTGCAACTTCCTACATCTTTCTAGCATCAAGCATAAGACTTCTACATGTTATTTCAAAAAACTGTATACTATCCAATCGTCTAGATATACTTGTAGAAAATGGTGGATGAATTTTTTAAATGAAATAATGACTACTCTAGAAAATATTGCTGGTTCATTCTTCAGTCCAAACGACATGACTGTGTATTGGTAAGATCCCCATTCTGTCGCAAAGGTGGTCTTGTATCTATCTTCCTGTGTTGTCTTAATCTGGTGGTAGCTTGAGAATCCATCAGTGAATGAGTAAGCTTCATGTCCTCCTACTTTTTCTAATACTTTGTCTATGAAAGATGTATAGAATGGGTCATGTAGGCATGCATCGTTCAAATTCCTCAAGTTGACACATATCCTTATCCATCCTTGTTTCTTGTTCTGCACTACCATCGGGATTATCTATTCAGATTCTTACACTAGCTCTATGATTCCAGCTTCGGCATTATGTCGATCTCAGCTTTAACTTTATGCTTGTATATCAGGTTTAATCTATATGGTCGTTGTATGATTGATCTTGCTTCAGGTCTGAGTGGTATTTTAATTTCTCCTAGCTCTCCGACTATACCCTTTATCTCTATAAATGTCATGGGAAACAAGTTGTTGTACTCACACAGTAACTCTATTATGATTTCTACTATTTTCTCATCCCAGTAATCTCTGATGCTGGCCATTTTGGGATGCTCAACTATCCCAACGTTGAATTTCTTTACCTTGATTGGCACAACAATAATTTCTGATTCTATAAGTGGTCCCTCCACTTATCTTTCGCCTTTTTCTTTTGCAATCTGAATATCGTGTGGATCGTCTTCCTCTGGTGCTTCCTCTTGCACATGGTAACATGAAAACAGTTCTTTGACTATCTGTTTGTTCCACTGTTGTTCTTCTGTGATAAGTTCTACTTCTGTTTCTTTGATGAATATTACTCCTCTTATATGTTTAAGAGTTGCATCTATGTTGGGGTTTTCATGTTCAAATGAAAAAGTGACTGTAAAATTATGTTGCAATGTTTTCTAGGTCACAGTTCCCTTGCAAAATTCTTGGTCTGTATACCAGTTCGTTGGTATTCCCTCTAGAGTGTGTATGAATTGATGAGGCCATTCCTCTGGGGATGTCCTTTTCCACAACATCCAACACTTCTCCAAGTTTTCCTCTAGTGCCCCCTGTCCATCGTACCTCTGTTGCTTGTTGTTTTTTGGTTCTGCGTTGAACCTTACGCGTAGTAATCGCTTACATTGGTACCAATCTGTGATTGCCTCTTTGTGTGCACCCCAACATCTTGCTGGTGTGGCCTTGAGTTCTATATCAAGTTCTATCAGTCTTTGGTTTTCTGGAATTTTCTCTTCGTACTATTTTAAGAATGTTTCCAAATTTTTTATTCCATGGAAACTGGGTGGTTCCCTTATTTCCATACCTACCCATCTTACTGCATAGTGTATTCTTGCACATATTCTCGTGGACACTTCATGTAGCCTTTGTTGCCAATCCTCTAAACCGCTATTTGAGTCTGTTGCAGATGAAGTAATGCTCCACCAACTGAGTATTTTGACTGCATTTGGGTTCACGTAATCCTCATAACGCACAAATATTTTGTACAACTGGTTGATTTCTTCTAAGTCCAAGCAAGTAGGTTCTACAAACCTTTCCCCTTCTGGTGGGTCGAATGGCACGATGATCCTGTATTCTCCTAACTGAATGCCATTTTCCTAGTCTTCAAGTTGATTATGGCCTAGTTGTCAAACACCCAATCTAGACCAAGAAATGTTGGGTAAGGCGTTGTGCCATCCACTATTTCAATGACTTCAAAATATTCTTTAGTGCGCACCCCATCCAGTTCTACTATTACTCATTTTAATATATCGATTGGTAGGACTCTGTGTTGGTTTTCCAGTTTCAATTGAACAGGTGAATATCCTAATGTGGGCTCTCCCATGCATTTCCATGTCTTCTTTGGTAGTGCATTAACTTTAGATCCTATATCAAGTATGATATCTCCCATATTGAAATCTTCGATATTGGCATTCAGTCTAAACTCCCTACTCGTTCTTCTCCTTGTATGTAGGTGATTGAATGTTTTTGGTTCTAGTTTTCCTTCCATCTCAATGCTACATTTTTCTAGTATGTTTTTCAATATTTTCACAGATGATGGATCATTTAATACCTTTACACATGATTGCAAAAAGACTTTGATTGTACTTACTTGTCTCATGGAATGTATCTCGTTGGTATGATCCAATAGCAAAGGCATTTCATACTCCGATGCTTTCTTTCTTTGCTGCATAGTTGAAGTCATCGCAATGTCCTCCTTCTGAAATTCTAGTCGGGCTTGCTTAAATATATCCTTGTCCTTCTGCACGTCGAACTATTTATTTGGTTCGACGTTCTTCTTCACCCATTGATTTTGTGATGGCTCTTGCTAGCCCACATCGTTCCCTGTTTTAGCTCCTCCATTAGTAACTATATTGATGTTTCGTCCTTCCTCCCTTCCTTCGACTGAGATCCACTGAAAATTTTGTTTGTTATGGTTCCTCTTTTCCTGGATATTTACTAATATTGTTAGACATTCCTTTGTATTATGGTCTAATGCGTGACAATACATACAAGTCGCTGGTGGAAGCAAACATTCTCTTTCATAATGTCCTGGTTGTTGACAATTATGACATACCACTAGTCCTCTACCTCGTCTTCTACCTCCTCTCACTCATCCTCCACCTATGTATCTTGCTCAATCCCCTCTCAACATGTTATACTGAGGTGCCTGATTATACTGCACAGTATTATACTGAGGCTGGGCTATGTTGTACTGTGTCTCTGTGTTATTATATGGTTGTTGCGCAGTATTATACTGCTGCTGTGCAGTGTTGTATGGAGATGGAACTTGCTTGAATTGTGGTGCATCTTGCCCAGTCATCATTTCTTCCTACACTCTATATGCATATGATGTCCTTTCTCGCATAAAGTCCATAGTTCTACAATCTTTGTCATTGTGGCCTACTGAATTGCAAAAGGTACAATATGAACTCTTTGGGACTGTCTGGTATTTCTGCATCATCATGAAGTGACATGGATTGTGACCCAGTTTCTTGCAGATTTCACACCATAGTCCTCCCGTTGGTTACCGATTTGGAATTCCTGCTACCATATACTTCGCGAATGTTGGACATTCATTCTTGTGGTGTCCTTCGGTTCTGCATGTAGTATATCAAACGACTTCCTGTTTATCCTTATTCTTTTTCTAGTTGAGTTGGAACGTTAATTTATTAAAATACTCCTTTAGTTCTTCGATAGATGGATCTATCTGCTGTTAAGAACCAAACATCAATATAGCATAGAAAAACCTCAGGAAAAGTACTCAACGCCTTGAAAAAGAGATAATTTCAGATAATAAGCCTCTTCG
>SNQJ01S0044277.1:73393-99645 GCA_010110895.2 Picea sitchensis
AACTTAGCTTCCATTGAATCCATCTTATTTTGTAGTTCATTTATGTCCCTATGCATTTCTTCACCTTCATCAAGAGTCCAAGTAGGATTGTCTGGAGGATTATTTTGTGTAGAAGTTCCCTTTTTGGGTGGCATGTTGGCCGAGTATCACTTTTGAACCTTGATTTTGAGGTGGTTCTGCAAGACAATATTTCTTCTATTGTATCTCCCAAGTTTCAGCCCTTCTGGGTATGAAACTTTCCTTTATGTATTTATCTGATATGTCTTCTCTGTAATGCCACAGGTCTGATCAAAATTGGATGTACCAAGTGGAATTTATGGTAACTTTCCCACAACTTGCCGATTTTTGTCCTTTCCAGGAGATCTCACTTGTATAGTATGCCCCGCACAAAATAATTGATATAAAATTTTGAAACTCGCACCCAAAATACTACAGACTATCCACGATCCAATGCAACCAGTCCCACTAAATTTGGATACTCTAGGAAGAAGTTATTTTTTTTACCCGGAGCACCTTCTTGAGACTAGTCAATAGGACTAGTCAAATACCCTATCTTACACAGGGTGTATCTACAAATTTAAGATGACACAGAAGCTGAAATTTTTACCACAGCTACAATTATAATTTCTGTAAATGGCCTCCGGAGTTCAGGGTCTGAAATGTCATAGAAATTTTTTATAGCGAAAATTCCACAATGACTCATTTCAGGATGATTCCATAACCCGATATTGTACAAGCTGTATCTCGGAAAGTATAAGGCCCCAGGAGCTGAATTTTTAACCCAACGTACCTTGATCTGTCTTATAAATACCCTCCAAGCTGCTCCTTCTGAAACGTTGTATAAAACAAGTTATAGCGAAAATTCCATGGTGTCTCAGATGTAGTAGCGAAACCCCAAGACCTTGAGCTCTGATACCATATGTTAAGAACCAAACATCAATATAGCATAGAAAAACCTCAGGAAACATACTCAACGCCTTCAAAAAGAGATAATTTCAGATAATAAGCCTCTTCGAGGGGGCAACCTCCTTTTACCCCACTTAAATTTTCAAGTCCAAGATGATTCAAAAGGAAAATGTCTCCTTGGTATATATAGGAGACTAGGAGGTTTAATGGCCTAAAGCCGACATAAATAAAATAACATAACTAATCTAAATTACAACTAATGGCCTAAAGCCGACATAAATAAAATAACATTACTAATCTAAATTACAACTAATGGCCTAAAGCCGACATAAATAAAATAACATTACTAATCTAATATACCCCAATTAAGTGGTAATGAGCCAATATTAGGGCTTAACATCTGCTGATACTAGTTTTCCTCTAGTTGCAGGGATGCCTACAGAGCCTCTTCCCGTGTTTGGAACTTTTGTTGTCACAGTGGATATTTTAAGTGTGGGAGTAGTGAGTTGACAGAAAAGTGCCTATGTTGCATTTTGGTCATGAGATATTTTAACTTTCCCTTGATTCGCTTGAATCTCTGGTCAATCTCCCATACAGATTCTCCCAGTTTTTGTCTAATTTCAATCATCTCGTTCATGTACTAATCTTCTGATCTCGACTTCTGGAACTCGTTGATTAGCAGCTTCTTGATGTCTGCAATTTTTCTGGTTGTCCCTGGTGGATTGTTCATAGCTAAGCTCATATACCAATCCAATGCGCGATCCCTTAATGTAATCACAAGCTGTGCCAATTTAGTGTCTTCTTCTGTGATCTATTTTTATTCCCAAATCTTCTCACAGATGAATACATTTTTTTCTAGGTCCTCCGATGCTTCGCCTTTGAATTCTGGTAACCTAATGGTAGGATAGTGTCCTTCCATTCTAAATGTTGAACTACTACCTCCACGTGGTGTAGATACCTGACTAGTGCTGCCTGAACTGGTCCCTCCAGTCATTGTTCCTTGTGTGGATGTACTTTCTGTTGTATGACTTCTTATGGAGTTCGATTGTCTAAACGGTGGTGTTCTCTTTGGTTTATTAGTCACACATGGGTTTATGGGTTCCACACTGACATTAATATGGATAGGATTGTTGCCTTCTCTTCCCATTCTTGGAACTCTCGTCTTCCTCTCATATTTTGCGCACAGGATTTCCTCAATTTGCTCCACAGCCCAGAGATCCTCTACCTCTTCTTTGTCACTCGCCAAGACTTCCCTCGCGGCTACGAATCTCTTCTTGGTATTCACCTTTTATTGGTAGGGTACTCTGCTATGCATCTTCCCATTTGTTTCCAAGATCCACTTGATCTGGGCGTCATCCATCATGATTGGGTCCAAGGGTTCCTCCTTCTTCCCTTTATCCTTTCCTCCTTCCATTTCTCCTCTTTCTATCAGTGCTTCCCCCCTTCCCCCATGCACACAGTGAAGTTTAGCTGTCTGAATCCATTGTCAGTACACCTTTTTTATATAGAAGTATATTAATATAAGTATACAATGATTCAATGTACCTTCCTCAAGGTCCACATAGAAACTCTTACTCCACTGCGCTATAAGACTTCGTTGTGTCTACTGCAAACTCTGTTATGAACCCTACCACAATATTGTCAAGCCAAAATCTACTATGTGGGTGAATGTTTTGTTCACCTGTTGTAACTCCTTGATCTGTACTAGGTTCCACTCTAACTGTCAAATCCAGTTCATTGCATGGTTATCCTTCACCCTTAGTAGCCACTCCTGCAGTAAATTTGGAAAATCACAGAAAAAGACTTCATGTAAATCAGTAAACACATATTTTTCAAGATATTTACGGGGTGTTATTCTAGGGTTTTGGTTATCTTTCTGTGCAAACTCCATCTCTTTGGTTCTTAGCCAAGTTTTGATCTTTTCTTTTGTGGGATTCCACGGTCTCAACATCCCCTTCTAGCAGTTCATCAAATCTCTTTTCTTGATCTGCCTCTGACATACCTTTGAATTATCTCATCTACTCAACCCTATTATGTTCCTACCAATGACAACATAACCATTTGTTGGTTTACTCTCTCCTATATATAGTTTGAGTTTATTGACCCAGGGTTCATGTCTGTTCGGGGTTCCAACAAAGCCTTTAAAACTATCGGTCATACTGGTAAACTAGAAGGAAACACAACACACAAAATGTGCTGCCCAGTCTCACCAGAGATAACTTTAATGGGTGGTTTCAATACTCATGTGTTTACAACCTAAGATTGAGTGCAATATATGAGAGATGAATATTGAACAACTTTTATAACTTGTAACGACAATATACCGTCATTTGAGAATACCTAGGAAATATAGCAACTCATTCATTAAACATAACAATAACTACTGAAGACAATAAAGATATGCATGCATTCATCATATAACATAGATGTTATCGTGGTTCACTTTCTGCTGGGATACGTCCACAAAGATTTGGCTCTCGTCTCTTTTATTATAGTATTTCCACATCTACAACATCACACACATTACAATTCTTCTTAGTTGGGTAAGATCTATATGAGACAGACTAGATCGCACCAGCCTCCTTAGCCTGTTATCTAACCCTCAATATCTACCCTCCCCAGTCCTCTATAGCTCAATAGCTTACAAAATTAGGTCATACAAAAAAACATTGCATATCGCAACAACTCATAGATAACTAGCTAAAAATTGATAATACTCCCAACTAAATCGACCCGAAAAACCCAACCCTACTATGATACCTAAGTATCAATATTTATATATTTTCTGGCTCTTCATCCGTTACAATATGTTACCAAAATCCTAACCCTATATTCATTAGGTCTTCCCTGCATGCGTGCGTGTTGTTCTTCCTTCCAGTTGTCACTTTCCTTGTGCATGATTTCTTTCCCAAAATCGCCTTTCTTTTTTGCTTTGGCCTGCTTCCAACAACACAATATCACAATTGTATCCATTCCTTCTTTGGATCCCTTCGTGCTTGGATCCATACGATGTGCCTGGTCTCTTTGAAGGTGGCAATGTATCGGTATTGCATGGTCACTTCTAGAGTAATTCGCCAAGTGTTGGAAATGCTTTCCTTGAGGTTGTTGTAATACCCCTCTTGCATTTTTACTTTTGACTTTAGGGTCCGAAGTGCTCCCTAACGATGTGTACCACACTGCACGACAACAACTAGTACGCTCACAAAAGTACGTGTACTGGGGCTCCCTCCATTCGATCAAGGAGATCAAGAAGAGTAGCCAAGAGTAATGAAACTTTGTCCCTAGGTCCTACACGTCTATGTAGTCATCAAGTAACATGTTTAATAAGTATGAGGGACCAGATGAGCATAGTCCCCTCCTCGCACTATGTTGCAGTTGCGACAACCTCAGCATGGAATTACTCCTTCCGAAACTTCCTGAGAAACTTTAAATCCATGAGTTTGATGGCCAACCTTGTTGCCGCGTCGTTTATGCACTTGATGATGATTCCACATGACCCTCTCTCTATGCCATATGTATTTTTCATCTCCTCTGCCAGTGCCTTCTGCTTTTTCTTGTCATAGAGGTATTGTGCTAGATTCTCCTCCCGAGATGGTAGACCTGTAATATAAGAAATGAGTTCTACATATATAGAGACATGCTCTTCTACCCATAGATACCCTTCGTGGGTGACTGCCATCAATTGATTAACACATTTTTTTACATAATGACCCCTTCCCAAATTTGGGATATCCAACAGGTTTAGAATTCCAGTGTTGGCCAATCTGGCTGCCCACTATTTTGGTTGTAAAATTGGATCACCGAAGGGTCTTTTACCCACGCTGTCAAGTTAGACCCGCCTTGCAAATTCTGGGAACTTTTCCACGTTTTCTACATCATGGTAGGAGTAGCATAGTTTTTCCACACATCCCATAAGGTTAGGCATGACCTGCACCCCTTACAGAATGCATGGAAGGACTATGGATGTTGTGGTCTTTCTGCGCGGTGATCTTGATATGTGTTGTTTTCCCTTTCTCTATGGTTGTTGGATCGAGGTTCCAACATCCATTTTTCTTTCATCAACATATGCTTCTGGCCGACCTGTAACATCTTCTACTAGCCCCTCCTACTGCTGCTCCCACTCTACTGTGTGTGACCGTCCTGACACGATCACTTTTGCATGGTTTTGGGTTGTCTCCTTTACCCTCTAGGCCTCTTCATCATGTTCATGGTGCGAAGGATTTCCTGTTTCCTTGGCCTGCTGGCCCTTTCCCATTTCTAGCATATCAATGTCCATGCCAACCATTTTTGTTGGTTGGGTTTCCTCCACCACGGGTGTGAGGATCGCTGGTTCCACATAGGGTGAAGGAATTTTGTCCAAGTTGACGAATTCCTAGGTCTGTGTGGGTTCCTGTTCCATTTCCTGTAGCTGTTATGGTGCTCTATGATGGCTTCAAGGTTTTCTGTAGGCCTGGCTCGACGCACCTATCTTGGGTGGTGCCATGGTGGTTAAGGTTGATTTATTTCGAGCTAGCTTGCTTTGTATATTTTTCTAATTCGATCTATGCTCCGTATACTCTCTCTCTCTGTGATTTCACAATTTCACAATAACCGTTCTGTTACCCACGTTCCTTCCTTATATAGCAAGTGGCGTGAAGATTCTCGGAGAAGCTACCCCAACCATGGTTTAAATGAATTGGTTCTTCCTGCGTATGTGACATTAAATTTCCGTGGCACCGCTAGTTGGCATGATTAATGTGAAGTCTCTTTGAAATTACTTGACATTCACTTTGATATACTTTTCCAATTGGCACCTTTTTTCCGTAACTGCCATTTTTCCAATTTCTGCCTTTTTATGATCGTTGGTCCTTTTTTCGGCACTAATTTTTCCAAGAGTGCAGTATGTTGTTTATCCAGTGCATGTGGACATTTTATTTTTGTTGCACTAAATCTATTTTATCTGTGCGCTATCTTCTAGTGTCTGGAGCAATAACCCCTTTCTTCACGCAGTCCTTTGTTGTCTCGCGTGGTTTTTTTTTTTTCTGTAACTTTCTAAGCTACAGAAAGTTAGTCAACTCCCATTGATCATTATTCTGATTTCTGTTCCTCCCAAATCCTTCAATTATACAACTCACCCATCTAAGACATTCTTTACTTTATATGGTCCCAACCAATGCATTCTGAATTTTCCTGGGTACTAAAGAGATTTACTATCATACACCAAGACTAGGTCTCCCTCCTTGAAACTCTTACTTTTAATATGTCTATCATTCCAAGCTTTGTCCCTTACTTTTTGTACCTCTTGGTGAAACCTTGCTAGAATCCTATCTTCTTCCATGAGCATCAGCTGACTTAGACTTTCTTGTACTTCACCTCACTCTGTCATGTTAGTAATTGCTGCTACACACAAATTAGGTACCAAAAATTCTAATCGCACAACTGCTTCTTTTCCATACACCAATATGAATGGTGTCTTCCCTGTCAACTTTTTACATGTAGTCCTATATGCCCACAATACTGCTGGTATCTTCAAGTCCCAATCATCCCTGTTGACATTTCATATCTTTGTCAGTGCATTCTCTAGGATCTTATTAAAGACTTCCATTGTTCCATTTGCTTGAGGATGATATGGTGTACTCTTTTGGTGATAGACTTCAAACTCCTTAGTCATAGCCTTAATAGTGTTGTTAATGAAGTGAGTGCCTTGGTCACTCATCAAAATCCTTGGGCATCCAAATATAGTGATCACTTGCTCAAACAAGAATTGTGTTGTTGTCTCTGCGTTGCAATCTTTTACTGGTGCTACTTTTTCCCATATTGTTAAGTACTCTGTCGTAGTAATAATATACCTTGCTCCTGACCTCTTTGTTGGTGGGTTAATTAGTCCCACAAAGTCTATTTCCCATTTTTCAAATACCTGCAAGGTTACTTGTGGCCTTAGGGGAATCTCGTCCCATATATTAAGTTTACCAACCCTTTGACATACATCACATCTTTGGCAATATCCCTTTGAATATCTGTGAACAATTAGCCACAATAGTCCTACGCACAATACCTTATGTGCAGTAGATTTGCCTGCATAGTGTCCTTCTACTATTCCCTCATGGGCCTCTACTAAAATACTAGGTCTTTCATGTTCTAGTAAACATATTCTCAAGATGTTTTCTATACTCATCTTGTATAAGTGTTGTGTACTCAATTGATATTATGCAACTCTGACTACCAGATTTTTCTTTTGTGTAGTGTTGAATTTTTGTGGTGCAATCCTTATACTCAAGTATTGAATGATGTTAGAAAAATATTCATTAGCTACTTGGACTAAAAATAACTATGCATCAGGGAATTTTTCCTCAAGATTCATAGGCTCCTCTCCATTGGTTTTCCTTGATAGGTGATCAGGTCTCGCATTCAACTTCCCTGGTTTGACTATCACTTCAAAGTCAAATTTCTGGAACAACAATAACCATCTACAAATTATCCCCCCCAACACTGGCTTGTTGACTATGTATTTGAGAGTTGAATGATCTGTAAACATATTGAAATGTTTTCCCAATATGTAATGTCTAAACTTCTGAAGTGCATAGACCATATCTAGGCCTTATTTTTTGTGGTATTGTAATTCTGCTATGACTCTGACAATTTTCTGCTAGAAAATGCTATAGGATGGTCCAATTCCCCTATTCCTGGCTATGCCAAAATAGTTCCAAGTTCTATAGATGATGCATATACATTCACATGAAATATATTTTCCCAATATGGGAATACTAGTATTTGTGCGGTTACCATCTTCTCTTTTAGACTATCCAATCCTTGCTGACAGTCCTCATTCCACTAAAACTTGCTATCTTTTCTTAATAGTTTCTCCATTGGTGCAGTGATCTGCAATACCCTTTTATGAATTTCATGTAGTATCCCGTGTGTCCCAATGTTTCTCTTAACTGACATACTGATTTTGGTGGTTGTAGATTAACAATTACTACAATCTTGGTAGGATCTACTAGCAAGCCTTGTTGGCACACTATATGGCCCAATAGTATCCCAAAAGGTGTTCCAAAGAAGTAGTTATTGATGTTTAGCGATATTTGACACTGCCTGCATATTTATAACATCAAACTCAACACCTATACATGGTCTTTCAACAAACTGTAGACTGTTCAATCATCCAGATATACCTCTAGAAGCTAGTGGATGAATTCTTTGAATGTAGCTATGACTACTATGGAAAATATTGTTGGTTCATTCTTCAGTCCAAAAGGCATGAATGTGTATTGGTAGGATCCCCATTCTGTGGAAAATTTGTCTTGTACCTGTCTTCTGGGGATATCTTGATATGATGGTAGCTTGAGAATCCATCGGTGAATGAGTAAGCTTCCTGGAATCCCACATTCTCCAACACCTCATATGTGAAAGGGGTAGGGAAAGGGTCATGTAGGAAAACATCATTCAAATTCCTCAGGTTGACACATATCTTTATCCCTCCCTTCTTCTTCTCCTGGACTACCATAGGTCTTACCCATTCATGTTCCTCCACTAGTTCTATGATTCCAGCCTCCAACATCCTATCAATTACTGCTTTCACTTTTTGCTTATATATTGGGTTTAGTCTTTAGGGTCTTTGTCTGACCGGTCTTGCCTCAAGTCTGAGAGGTATATTCATTTCACCTAGCTCTCCTTATATACATTTCATTTCCATGAACATTGTTGGGAACAGGTCAATGTACCCATGTAGTAACTCTCTTATGCTTTCTACTATTTTCTCATCCCACTAGTCTCCAATGCTGAACATTTTGGGATTCTCAGTTGTCCCAATGTTGACCTTCTTCACCTTGATCGGTGAAACAAATACTTATTATTCTATAGGTGGACCTTCCACCTCTCCTTCACCTTCAACTTCTATTATCTGAATGTTGCGCGAGTCATATTCATCCGGTGCTTCTTCCTGCACATGGTAGCATGACATTAGTTCTTTTATTGTTTGTATGTTCTGATGTTGATCTTCTGTCATAAGTTCAACTTCTGGTTCCTTAATGAATATCAACCCTACGATTTGTTTGAGTGCTGAGTCTATGTTGGGGTTCTCATGTTAAAATGAGAAAGTGACTGTAAAATTATGTTGTAATATTGTCTAGTCTGTAGTTCCTCTACGTAATTCCTGGTCTATATACCAGTTTGGTGGAATCCATTCTAATGTTTGAATAAAGTGATGAGGCCATTCCTCTGGTGGTGTCATTATCCATAGCGTTCTTCACTTCCCCAAATGTTCTTCTGGTGTCCCTTGTTCATCATATCTATATAGTTGGTTTCTTCCCTATTCTGTGCCAAATTTGATGCGCATTAACCACTTACATTGGTACCAGTCCTGGACTATCTCTTTGTGCACAAAACACCATCTTGCAGGTGTTTCCTTGCGTGATATATCTAGAGATAAGAGCCTCTTATTTTCTAACACTTAATATTTGTATATTCTTAAGAATGCTTTTAATTCATCCACCCCATGGAAGTTGGGAGGTTCTATTATCTCTATACCTACCCATCTTACTATGCGGTCTATTCTTGTGTATCTTCTTGTGGAGAGTTCATGTAACCTCTACTGCCAATTCTCCAACCTTGTATTTGAGTTTGATGTGCATGACATGATACTTCTCTGACTGAGTACCCCATATGCAGTTGGATTCACATCATCTTCTTCTCACGCATTGGTTCTGTACAACTGGTTAATTTCCTCTAGGTCTAAACAAGTGGGTTCTACAAACCTTTCCCCTTTTGATGGATCTAATGGCGTAATGAATTTGTATTCTCCTGAATTGAATGCCATCTTCCTCATCTTTTTAAGCTGATTATGGCCTGATTTTCAAATGCCCAATCCAAGCCAAATAATGTCAGATAAGGTTTTATGCCATCCACTATCTCTATCACTTCAAAATCGACTTTAGTGCACACTCCATCCAGATCTACTATCACCCCCTTTAGCCTTTTAATTGGTATAACTATGTGTTTATTTTCTAGTTTCAACTGAACATGTGAATATCCTAATGTGGGATGTGCCATACGTTTCCATGTCTTCTTGGGTAACACATTTACTTTGGATCCTAAATCCAGTCTAATATCTCCCATGTTGAAATCTCCATGTTGGCATTTAGTCTGAATTCTCTTCTTGTTCTCCTCCTTGTATGTAGATGATTAATTGTTTTTTGTTCTACCTTTCCCTCTACCTCTATGACACATATTTCTAACATATTTTGTAACACTTTAATAGATGATGGATAATTTAGTAGTTTAACACAGGATTGTAGAAAATCCTTAATTATACTTACTTGTCCTAGGGGTTGTGATTCATTAGTGTGATTCAACGATGGAGGCATCTCATACATTGGTACTTCCTAATTATTATGCGTAGTTGATGTTGATGAAATGTATGGCTTCGAGGATTCTTGTCTAGCTTGCTTGAATATCTCATTTTTGTTTTGTGCATCAAACTTCTTCTAGAGTTCGACATTCTTCTTCACCCATTAGTTTTGTCTAGGATATTGTCTTACTGCATCATTTCATGTCTTAGCTCCTCCACCTGTCACTATGTTGACATTTCTTTTGTCATCCCTTGCTTCCACCGAAATCCACTGAACATTTTGATTGTTCTAATTTCTCTTTTCTTGGATCTTCCCCAATAGTGTGGGACAATCTTCTGTGTCATGATCTAATGCGTGACAATACATACATGTCACAAGAGGAAGTGGATGTTGGCACAGGGTCAAACCCAAGGTTCATCTCCAAGATCACACCAACAAGCCCTAACTATTGGCCCTTTCGACAACATCTGTGAGGCAAATGCAGTCTCACCCAAAGCAACTATGGGGGGGTTGCAGGAAAAAGATGTCTACAACCAAAGGGAATATCAAGTGGATCTAATACAGGAACAACACACCATTCATATATCAATGACCATCTTAGATCTACTTCGCACAACTATCTATCAGATCTAACACAGTAGTGCAATATTAGTATATCAAATGACAAATAACATAGTATCAATCACACACAACACAATATATACATGGTTCACCCTCTCTCTAGGGATACGTCCACAGAACTGTGATTTATAATATATTAAGATGAAGCATACAATTCTTGTCTATGCTCTTAGCTAGCAGATCTTCTCTTCTTCTCTCTTGTTCTCTTCCTTCCATGCACACCCAACTACATGAATGATCTTTGCACCCAAATAAATATCTTACAATACAAACTGCTCTTACAATACAGTACTTCTCTCTCAATAGCAATCTCTCCTCTTAGCACAATCTCATCTAACAACAACCCAACCTATGTCCTCTTGACCTTTATTTATACATTACAATAGCTCACTAACAACCTTAGGTTGAAACCTAGGTGTCAAAACCCTAGATACAAAAACCCCAGGTGTCTAAAACCCTATGTCAACTTGACCCGTGTTTTCAGGGCTTCGCCAGTCTATCTTTCCTTTCTTCTTGCGCAGTGCTCCAAAGCATCCAACGATGGATTTTTCCTCTTCCTGAGTTGTATATGATCATTATTCCTTGTTGATCTGTCATCCTCGATCTCCTCGTCCAACAACTTGCTTTCTCTTACTTCACTCCGTATTTTATGCTCGTTTTCTCACTTCGACTCAGTAACAATCACTGTGTCTTCCACACAGTTCACATTTTTCCTTTATTCCTTGATATTCACTTTCTTCCATAACCAAGGGCCAACAGGCCCCCAACACTCACCTATGACTCATCCTAAGGCACTTCAGATCTGATCCTTCTGTTTTACTTCAACTTCAGACTGCGCAGGGCAGCCTTTGCTTTCTGCTCTATGCCTCCTTTCCTTCCTTGTGCAGACTGTATTTTTTGTGTCTGGTACCCAGTTTCAATTGCACCTGGTACCTAGACCCTTTTCCTCATGATTTTACTGAGAGCTTCGAGGCAACTAGTTGTCATAATACAATTTCAACCGGCTCTCGTTCACCAAACCTTCCTTCCATTCTCCATTCAAATTCTTCAATTATGCAACTCCTCCTTCTCTAACATAGGAAACCTCATATGGTCTGAGCCAATGCATTATGAACTTCCCTGGATGTTTCATGAACTTACTGTCATATACTAGTACCAAATAACCTTTCTTAAATACCTTCTTCTTGATGTGTCTGTCATGGTAGGCCTTCTCACTTTCCTTCTGTACTTGCTGATGGAATCCTGCAATAAGTCTGTCTTCTTCTAGTTCAACCAACTGCGCAAGCCTCTCTTGAAAAATGCTAGTGTTCTCCATACCTGTAAAGGCAACGATTCTTAGGCTTGGTACCAAATATTTCATCGGGACAACGACTTCAAGGCCATAAGCCAACTTAAAAGGGGTATGCATTGTTAGTTTCTTGCAAGTGGTTCTATAGGCCCAAAGTACTACTGGTACTCTTAAATCCCAGTCATCCCTGTTCACACTACAAATCTTCTTTAGCATTGTCTAGTCCAATATCTTATTGAATGCTTCAAATGTCCCATTTGCTTGAGGATGGTAAGGTGTGCTCTTCTGATGATGGATTGAAAATTCGTTAGTCAAGGCTATAACTATTTTATTGATGAAATGTGTGCCTTGATCGCTCATAAGGATCTTCGGGCATCCAAACCTGGTTATGATGTCATCAAATATGAAGTTGATTTCCCTGTGTAGTGTCTTCCTGCGATGCCTTCATGAGCTCTGGAGAGGATCAACGGTCGCTCTGCTTCCATAACACACCTCCTTAATATCTCATCAGGTCCCATTTTGTAAAGTTGTCCAAGTATAAGTGAAAATTCAACAACACACACTACTAGCTGATTCTTCTGGGTGATTGTATACTCACTAGGTGCCATTCCTGTTAACATGAACTAGACTATCTCGATGAAGTGATCATTAATATTTCTAAAGGAAAACAATTGTGCATTTGGTAGTGTATCTTCCAAATTAGTAGGATCTTCTCCATGTTCCAACCTCGACAAATGGTTAGGACCTTTGTTCATTCTTCTTGGCTTAACCATGATCTCAAAATCATATTTCTGAAATAGTAGAAGTCATATGCATATTCTCCCCCCCAACACTGGCTTGTTGACTAGGTATTTCAGTGCGAAGTGATCAATAAACATTTTAAAGTGTCCTCCCAATAAGTAGTGGTGGAACTTCTGCAGTGAATACACCATGGCTAACCCTTCTCTTTCAGTAGTGGTGTAATTAATATCTGCTATTGAGTGCTTTCTGCTAGAAAATGATAATGGTTGGTCGATGTATCATGTTCCTGGTTGTGCTAACACAGATCCTAATGAAATGGAATATGCATCGACATGCACATGAAGTTCCTTGCTCCAATCTGGAAAAACCAGAATAAGTGCAATAACCATTTTCTGTTTCAAAGTGTCGAAGCTCTGCTGGCATTCTTCTGTCCAGTGAAATTGAACGTCTTTCTTAAAAGGATTCGCCATGGGTTTTGTAATTTGTGCATAGCCTTTAATAAATTTCCTGTAATATCCAGTATGTCCCAGCACAGTGTGCAACTGCTTGACTGAAGTAGGAGGGGGAAAATCAACGATAATGGCAATTTTAGATGGATCTACCAACAGTCCATGCTTGCATACAATATGACCTAATAGCACTGCAAATGGTGAAAATAAAATTCACTTCTTTAGGTTTAAGGCAATCTGACACTGCCTGCACTTATCCAACATTAGTATTAGACATTCAATATGGTTTTTCAATAAACTAAAAACAATCCAATCATCAAAGTATGCTTCTAGAAACTTATGTAGAAAATTCTTGAATTCTTCAACCACCATCCTAGAAAAGATGGTTGGGGAATTCTTCAATACAAACGGTATCACTGTATACTGGTAGGATCCCCATTTTGTTGCAAATGTGGTCTTATGGTGATCTTCCTTGGCAATTTGGATCTGATGGTATCCTGAAAATCCATCTGTAAAAGAATATACCTCCTGGGCTCCTACATTATCTAACACTTCGTCAGTAAATGGTGTAGGGAATGGGTCATGCAAACATGCATCATTCATCTTCCTAATATCTACGCAAATCTTGATCTCTTCTGTCTTCTTATCTTGTATCATCATAGGGATAATCCACTATGATTCTTCGATAGGTTCTATAATCCCTACTTCCAACATTTTTTCGAGCTCACTTTTAACTTTCTCCTTATATTTAGGGTTCAATCTGTAGGGTCTCTGTTTGACTGGTCTTGCATTTGGTTTCAAAGGGATCCTCATCTCTCCCATACGCCCTTTAATGCCCTTCATATCAGTGAACTTGGTTGGAAACAAGTCCTGATATTCATGTAGTAACTCTGTGATCTTGTCCATAGTGGAAACATCCCAATAATATCCAACATTTGCAAGCTTCGATGTTTTCTCTGTTCCAATATTGACTTTATTGATCTTGATCGACTGTCCAATAAATGGTAGCTCAAATTCTGGTCCTTCCACATCTCTCTGGCCTTCTGTTTTTGCGATGTTCACCTTTCTAGAATCATCGTCTTGATCAACGTTGATGTTGTAACAACCTTGCAATTTCTGGAGAGGCACAATCCATTCGTCCTCTTATTGTTCTAAGGGGAGGCTAGATTCCTCCTCAATTACTTTCTATCTTACAATCTGTAATGGTTGATATACTGAAGGATATTGACTTTCGAATAAGAAGGTAGTTACAAAATTTTGGGTCATACGTTCCCAATTTGCAGTGATGAGGCGCAACTTTGCTTGAGGCTACCAGTTGATAGGGGTTGTATCCAACATGTTAATGGATTTTTTCACCCACTGCTCTTGAGGAATGTTTCTCCAGGTTTCCTCCCAACTTTGCACATGGTCCTTTGGGCAGCTTCGACATGTGTACCTAACTTCACAGCCTTCTACTTGTGCTGAGAACTGTGCTATCATCAAAGTTTGACATTGTACCTAGTCTGTAATGTTGTTTTTGTGTGTCCCCCACCATCTTGCTGGTGTTTCTTTCAAGGTCTCATCCATTGCCAACAATATTTTTTTATGTTGGTACACTTTCTTCAAAGTCTGACAAGAATGTTTCTAAAGGATTCAGACCATTGAAGGTGGGTAAGTTACTTATTGTTGTGTCGATCCAATGAACTTATCTAGTTGATATAGCACATCTCCTTGTAGATACTTTGTACATTTTTTTCTACCAGTTCTACAGTGCTTCTTCTGAATCTGATGAACATGCATTGTCATTTCGCCAGCTTAGGTTCCCATCCACTGTAGGATTAATGTAATCTTGTTTTCTGGCTGTTAATTTGTATATGTTTTCCAGTTCATATGCCTCGTCTTCTTCTCTGATAGGTTTTGTGTATCACTAACCTTCATCGAGATCCAAGGGTGCAATGAACCTAAGGCCCTCTCCTTAAAACTTCATTCATCTTTTCTTTAAATCAACCACAGTGGAATTATTCAAAGCCCAATCAATTCCTAATAACGCAGGGTAAGGAAAACTATCATCAACTATCTCAATCACCTCAAAATATGAAAACGTCCTCACTCCGTCGATGTCCACAAGGACATGTTCCAATGTTCCAAAGGGCCTTATAGTTTTCTGGTTAGCCATCCTAAGACTGATAGGGGAATAGATCAACTTAGGTTTTCCCATCAGTCCCCAGGGTTGCTTCGTCATGGCATTGACCTCTGACCCTAATTCGAGGACCACATAGTCTATATCATACTCTCTGATTTGAGCATTCAAGTGTAATTCCTTATTTTTCCTTCTCCTTTTAGAGACTCGGTGTACTTCTCTATTAAGTAAGGGATTTATCTTCCCTAGCTCATACTGTCTAATTAAATTTTGTAGCTCTTGTACAATGCTTTCATCCTGAATCAACTTAATGAAAGTATATAAGAATTCCATGAGATTTCTTACCTCTTTTCCTTATTTTGACAGAGAATACTGATCAAATGCCAGAGGCATTCCATATTCTCTTACTTCTGTTCTTGTCTTTGATGAAGAACCTTGGTCTCCCCTTAATTCTTTTCTTGCCTCCTCAAACACTTGTTTTTCTTTCTTTCTTTGCATCAAAATTTTGTGTTTTCTCTGCAACTTTCCTGACTCTTGATTCTTCTGTAGTCTTTCCTTGGGTCACTTTGTATTCTTCTGTAACAACGCCTCCTCTAGTGATGAAAATGACTCTAGGGTCCTCTCAACGAGGTTCAACATATATTAGTTGCACTTGCGGGTTCTGCTGAGGTCCTCGTCTCTCCTGAAGCTTGGCTAGTAGTATAGGACAATCTTTGATAACATGTTCAAATGAACTACAGTAGATGCAAGTAGTACAAGCGTTCTGATAGTCCCTTGCTAGATTTTTTGGTTGAGTGCAGTTGTAAAAAATGGTTTGTCCTCGACCTCGACCCATACCGCCTCCTCATCCTCCTCCTCTGAATCCACTACGAGGATTGAAGTTTCCTCATCTTGGAGAACTCTACTACGTAGTGTTTCCTTCTTGCTGTGCTTCACCTTAAATTTTGTATATATCCCTTGAACTTTCATGCATGAGGTCATAAGCCCTACAATCCCTATCATCATGCCCCACAGACTTATAGAATGTGAAATACAGATTTGTGGGTGTCTGAACATTCTTTTGCATGTAATAGAACTCACCTGGGCGATGTCTATTTATGCATACCTTGCACCAGGGTAGGGTGACTTGATTCAAAGGGATGGGAGCTCCAGAGGCCAAGTATTCATGAAATAGGGGACATTTCTCCTTGTCATGGCCTTCTGATTCACATCTGACACACCAAATGTATTCTCTTTTATATTTTCCTATGTCTTTCTTCATATCTTTGACTTGTAGAGACAAACTAGTTAGCTGACTCAAGATTTGACTCATACCTGAGATGGATTCTCCCATAGGGGTTGCTTCTAACTTCATGGCGATCTCTAGTGCCTCAGCCTTTGAATAAATATTCTGTTGCATCAGAGGGACTCTCATGTGTGGTAAGAGGGCAACAATGAACCATTCCTTGTTCTTCTCATTTGTGATTTGAAAACTCAGATGGCCTGTCAAGGTCTTAAATATCTAATTGAATTCCCAAACCAGTTCAACTATTCTTTTCTTGATTTCTTTTAGTTTTGTAATGCATTGCAATTCTGACTTAGGTTTCTTGAATTCAACAATTAGTGAAGTCTTAATGGCATTCAACAGTTTACGTGTAGCTCCTTGGACAAATTTCATGTACCAGCTCAGTGCGTGATCTCTTAGGGTAGTACTGAACTGAGCTCGTTTGACAGCTTCGTCGGTGATATTATTAATCTTCCACATGGATTCACAGAGAAACCAATGTTGTTCAGGGTCTTTAGATCCATCTTCTCTAAAGGTGGGTAACCTCATCTCACATGCCATAGATATTCCTAGGTTTCCTTATTGAGTATGTGGTGGACTACTAGTGGCAATGCTCTGAATTCTCTGGTGACTCTGATTACTCTAATTTATTAATGTCGTTGAATCAACAAGAGGAATAATAGTACTTACTTCAACAGTATGTGTAGTTCCTGAAGTTTCTGTCTCTTCCTGACGAGGTTCTTCAACTTCCCTTCCTCTTCCCTAGTGATTTCTGGATTCTCTTCATCCGTCAGATCTGCCTCTTCTCCACTGTAGAAACCCTTGTCTCGTAGTTCTATTTAAACAGGTTTGCAAGATGAACTTCTCTGAATTCTCTCCCACTACGCATATGTCCAGCCGCCGTGTCACTGTCGCTATCTGAATTATTGAACATTAGCCTTTTCCAGTCCAGCCAACTACTATATATTCAATATGTTCTTCTCATGCAATAGCATCTTGATCCTCAACTTTAGAAAGTGTAAATTTTTTCCTCTGGGTCCCTTGAAGAAATATCTCTCGACTTGGCTATATGACTCTACTCTGTCAACAATAAAATCGGTTATGTACCCTCCAATGGTGCTATCAAAACAATGATGTACTGCTCTTGACCTTCTTGATCAACATCGATGTCCAAACCATAGGAGGTCTAGATCTGATCTCAAACTGGATATCTGCTAACCTAGATAACCACTCATATAGCCCCTGATGGATCCCTCCAAAGAAAATCTCGTGTATATTTGTGAAGATATATCTTCCTAACCAATCCTCTGTACTAAGATTAGGGTTCTTTTTCTGGGCTTCGGCGAAGTCCTTTTCTTGATCTTCTATCCACTTCTGAATCTTTGTATTTGATGGAAACCACCTTGATTTTCCCTCAAGGAGATTACGGTCCTGACAACGAAACCATTTGTTGGCATAGGGGTAGGCCCAGGGTTTATCTCCAAGAGTACACTAACAAGCCCTAACTACTGTTCATTTCGGCAACACCTACGAGGCAGATGCAATCTGACCCGAAGCATCTATGGGGGGGTTGTAGGACATATATGTCTACAACGAAAGGGAATATCAAGTGGATCTAATACAGGAACAACACAACATTCATATATCACTGACCAACATAGATGTACTCTGCAAAACTATCTATCAGATCTAACCTAGTAGTGCAATAGAAGTATATCAAATGCCAAAGAACAGAGTATCAATAATACACAATACACAATATATGTGGTTCACCCTCTCTCTAGGGCTACGCCCACAGAACTGTGATTTATAATATATTAAGATGAAGCATACAGTTCTTGTTTGTGCTCTTAGATAACAAATCTTCTCTTCTTCTCTCTCATTCTATCCCTTCCCTGCGCACCCAGCGACAAGACTGATCTTCGCACCCAACTGAAGATATTACAATACATACTACTCTTACAATACAATACTTCTCTCTCAATATAAATCTCTCCTCATAGCACAATCTCATCTAACAACAACCCAAACCAGGTCCTTTTGACATTTATTTATACATTAAAATAGCTCACTGACAACTTTACGCCAAAACCTAGGTGTCAAAACCCTATATACCAAAACCTTAGGTGTCTAAAACCCTAGGTCAACTTGACCCACGTTCTCGGGGCTTCACCAACCTGTCTTTCCTTCCTTCTCTCACGGTGCTCCAAAGCATCCAACGGTGGATTTTTCCTCTTGTTGAGTTGTCTACGATCGTTATTCCTTTTTGATATATCATCCTCGATCTCCTCGTCCAACAATTTTCTTTCTCTTACTTCGCTCCGTCTTTTCTACTCGTTTGCTCACTTTGACCCAGTAACAATCACTGTTTCTTTCGCGTAGTTCACATTTTTCCTTTTCTTCCTTGATATTCGCTTGCTTCCATAACCAAGGGCCAACAATGGAAATTCTCTTTCATAGTGTCTTGGTTGTTGACAATTATGGCATAACACTGGTCCTCTTCCACTTCTAAATCCTCCTCTTCCTATTCCTCCACCTCTATAGCCAACTCGATATCCTTGCAATGCATTGAACTAGGGAGCCTAGTTATACTGCATGGGATTATAATGTGGATTCATGTATTGTACTACAATTGCACAATGTTATATTTCTACTGCATAGTGTTATACTGTTGTTGCGTAGTTTTATATGGGGATGGTACTTGGTTAAACTGTGGTGCAACTTTCCCAGTCATCATTTCTTCCTGCACCCTGTAATCATATGATGTTCATTCCCTCATCAAGTCCATGGTTCTGCAATATTTATCATCATGGCCTACTTATTTGCAAAAGTTGAAATATGAAATCTTAGGTATTGTCTGGTATTTCTGCATCATTGGACAATGATATGGATCATGCCCCTATTTCTTATAGATCTCACACCATAGTCCCCCTGTTGGAAAAGGGTTTGGAAGTCATGTTTCCATGTACTATGTGAATGTTGGGCATTCATTCTTATGGTGTCCTTTTTTCGTACATGTGGTACACCAAACAAATTCTCTTTTTTCCTTACCCATGTTTTGGTTTAACTGAAATCTTAAGTTTTTTAGATCCTCCTTTAGCTCCTCTATGGCTAGATCTGTCTTCTAATATTGGTTCTCTTAGATTTGTAGGGATGCATATAGAGCCTCTACATGGGTATGAAACTTATGTTGTTGCAAGGGGTATTTCAAGTGTGCAAGTAGTGAATTGCAAAACAAATGCCTATGTTGCATATTTGTCATGACATACTTTAGCTTTCCCTTCAATCGTTTGAATCTATGGTCAATATCCCACATAGATTCTCCTGGTTTGTGTCTAATCTCTATCATCTCATTCATGTATTGATCCTCCAAGATAGACTTCTAGAATTCAGTTATCAATAACATTTTGATATCCCCAATCATTCTAGTTGTCCCTAGTGGACTGTTTGTATCTAAGCTCATGTACCAATCTAGTGCACGATCTCTTAGTGTGATGGATAACTGCAGAAGTTTAGTGTCCTCATATATGATATGTTTTTCTTCCCAGATATTTTCACAAATGAACAAGTGCTTCTCAGGTTCCTTTGAAACCTCTCCTTTGAATTCTGGTAACCTGATGGTGGGATCATGTCCTGCCATCCTGATTGTTGAAATACTACCTCCATGTGGTGTAGATACTTGACTAATTCTTCCTGAACTGGCTCCCCTAGTTGTTGTTCCATGTGTATATGTACTTCCTGCTATCTTCCTTTTCCCAAAATTCGGTTTTCTAAATGGTGGCGTTCTTATTGGTGTATTAGTTGCACATGTTTTTATGGGTTCCACACTGACACTGATATGGATAGGAGTGTTTCCTTTTGTTCCTGCTCTTGGACCTCTTGTCTTCCTTTTATATGTCACATGTAGGATTTCCTCAATCTTCTCCACAGTCTGGATATCCTTGAACCTCTACCTATTATTCATCACTTTCCAAGCCCTCCCTCACGGCTATGGCTCCCTTCTTGGTGTTCATCTTATATTGGTAGGGTACTTCACTACGCATTATTCTAGTTGTTGCATTGATCTGCTTGATTTGGTATTCCTCCATCATGATTGGGTCAAAGGCCTCCTCCTTCTTTCCTTTATTTCCATTTCTCCTTCTCCTATTAGTGCTTCCCCCCTTCCCCCATGCACACAGAGAAGTTTAGTTGTCTGAGGCCATTGTCATTACACCTTTGTTATATAGTAATATTTTAATGGAAGTATATAGTGATCTAATATACCTACCTCGAGGTCCCTTCAAGAACTCTTTCTCTTCTGCATTGTAATACTTCACAGTATCTACTACAAATTCTGTGATAAATCTTGCAACAATGTTGTCTAACCATAAATCTATTGCACACATAAATTTATTGTCAACTTGCTGTAGCTGCATGATCTCTATAGGATTCCACTCTAGTTTTATGATCCGATTTGTAGGATGGTTGTCTTTCAATCTTAATATCCACTCCTGTAACACATGCAAGAAATCACAAAAAAATACTTCGTGCAAGTTTGTGTATACGTACTTGTCCAAATATTTGTGCAGTGTTAAATTTGGGTTTATGTTATCTTTCTGTGCAAACTCCAGCTCCTTTGTTTTCAACCAGTTCTCTATATCCTCCTTCATTGGGTTCCACGGTCTCAATATCCCCTTTTAGATTCTCATTCTTTTAATGTCTTGTCATCAGATATGTCATTATTTTTACGCTTCTTCAACAGATCTCACTCACTCAGTCCCATCTTGTTCCAACCAACAATGGAACCATTTGTTGGGTTCTATTCTACTTTATCAGTTATCTACTCTGATCTTACCTTATTTTCATAAATTGACCCAGGTTCATATTTAACAAGCTTCCAACAAAATCCCTCTAAAACTATTGCCCCCCCTGGTAAACTAGAAGGAAACGCAACACACACGGTGTACTATGCAGTCTCACTCAAGATATCTCTATGGGTGGCTACAATACTCAGATTCTTGCATCCCGGGAATGAGTGGATATATGTGGTTGTACCTTGTGATCTTTACTTATTTAGTCTAACCTCTTGATAAAAAAATTCATTCTTATTGATGCACGTGGAGTATCATATATAACTAGTTCCTTCATTCATTCATCCAACATTTAATCCTTAACAACCATGGAGATGCATACATTCAGTCAAATAACACAAGATTTACCATGGTTCACCCCCTCCTGGGATACATCCACAAAGATCTGGCTCTCAAGCTCTTTATTATATCTCAACAATATGTCACGCCGCACATGTTTACAGTCTTGGATCTTACAATCTCAATAGGCTTCCCGATCCCTGTGAGGATGACTAGATCACACCAATCTCCTCATCCTGTGATCTAACCCTCAGGATCGAGTTGCTCAATTCTTCTCTAGCTCACCAGCTTACAAAATGTTGCAGTTCTTAAAAACCTTACAACTTCCAGACCCTCTCTACCCCCTAGGTACTACTCATTTCTTTCTATATATATCCCACTCAAGTACTCCCATCTTAGACCTCCTAAGTACTACTTATCTCCTTCTGTATCTATACCACTTAGGTCCTCCTCTTATACCTCATAAGTACTACTTATCTCTCTCTTTGGTTCATCATCCATTACAATATATTTCAAAAACCCTAACCCTAACATATTTAGGTCTCCCTTGCATGCGTGCCTCATATGATTCCCTCACACGTGTTGCTTTTCCTTCCAGCTGTCTATTCTTCCCTTCATGCTTCTCTCTCCAAAAATAGCCTTTTCCCCAAAATGGGTCTGCGTCCAACAAAAGTGTTGGATTCAAACACCTATAGAATCCATCAGTCAATGTACATTGATGTATTCCCTTTCTAATAGTGAGATAACTTTCCATTAAGGCATGCAGACCCCAAGGTACTTATAAACATCTCTAATATCAATCCCATATGATGTTCTCGAGTCAATGGGATGATATTTGTCAAAATGTGGGGCTTAAGGAATCCTACATAATTCAACATGAGAAAAACACAAATTATTTTGAAGAACCATAGCACAATATTGAACCAACATGAGCTTACAAAACTTACTGTGAATGTTTCCTGCAGGAATCCTGGTTTTCAAGAAAAATTGTTTTCACAACTAGACTTATTTTATCTTTACTGTTCCATTTATTCATTTATTCTTCTACACTGGCCTAATCTACTTGGAAAAGAAGCCCTCCCTCAAGTGCAGGAGAACTTCCAATGAAGCCATGCGCACAACATGATTACAAACATATTCATATTCGATTTTCAAAAATATACTTGGATAGATATTCGAATATGAGGCACCAACTGCATTGATTGATATGGTGCCAAGAGATGTTGAAGGATGAAGTGGTATTGTGGCGTCACGACTATTTGGAACCAATTTTTGATGGGATATTTATCTCCTTGGTTCTCTTGTTCATTAGCAATTGTCTTCATGTCCTCCTTTGTCATGCCATGCAAACATTCTAATACTTGTTGATTTCTCTCTTAAATGCATGAAGGATCTGATGATAGGCATGAAAGGAGTTCCTTGACCTCATGCTCTAGTGTTTTTTCTCCATCGATTGTTTCCCATGAACCTTTGGTATTCTCTGCAATTTGTAAAGTATGATTAAAGAAATATTCTAGGTCTTATTCTTGATGTTGCACATCAATTTTTTGTTCTTCTATCACTTCCTGGAGTGCAACTATGTTCCTGAATGTTGTCAATATTTTCTATTCCTGAGATGCAAAGATGTTTCCATCTACTGCTAGGATATGAGAGATTCCTTGGAGTAGCATTTCCTCTTTCACTCAACGAACTCTTTGTCATCCTTATTTTTTTGGCTACTGGGTCCTGTCTTTCAAAGGGGTTAGTGTATGGGGGGATCTTACAGTTCCAAAAGCAAAACTTTTCTATTTTAAAGAAATAAATGAAATTTTCCAAAAGAAAAAAATTTCAAAGAAAAAAATAATCATGTACTCAGATGCCCTCACACTACCAAGGCCCTTATATCACCAATTTATATGTTGACATGAGTTAGATTCTTATTTTCCATGAATCAAACCAAAAGAAAACCTACTTGCACAAAACACACTTGCATAAAAGGAAACAACGAGGCTTCGAAGAAACTCACCAAAGTGAATGTGTTAGGATAGAACCCCTTCTAAATTTTAGAAGTAAGGGTGACTTTCCATATTATTGCTTCTCCTCCCCCAAGTTGCAATTTTAGCTAAATTACACACAAAAAATGAAAATTATGAAAACAATCTACCTATACTTTAATCCCTTGTAGCATTTTCCTGGAAATGATGCCAAAAATGTTGAGAAAATTAATTAACTTAAAATTTTGATCATTAAATCATCAATATTGTTGAGGAAAAGATATGAAATAATCTTACTCAAGCATTTTCAGATGTTGCTTGGATAAGGCAAGATAGATGGAACTATCACTCTATGTTATAGCCTCAAAAATTGTTTCCTCATCCACATGTATTAGTTACAAGGGCTTAGGATGGTTTTTTAAAAATAGAATATTGTTGTAAAATTCAACATTTTATATAATTTTCTGAATATAACAGATGCAAAAGTAAATGTGGAGACAAAAAAAAAAAACCAAGTCACATATTAACACAGTGAGACAGAATAGCTATCACTTATTTCATTCTAGGAAATCAAAAGAATCATTCTCTTTACATAAATCCCTGAGGGATTTTGGACCAAAGTCAAACTTAGATGTCCTCAATGAAAACCATACATATTATCACTCCAAGAAACTCTTTGAGGTTGTAGGTTAAAGATGCTTGGTAACTTAAAGTAAACTTGTTTTTGTGTGTGTGGATCAATGGGATAACTCAAATACAATATGGTATTCAGACAGTCAAAATGAGAATCAAATGAACCAGTGCTCTCAAGTATCAATAATCAGATAATATCTTTTAAGTGGGTGAGAAAACAATGCTTATAAATCAAATACAAATGTAGGGTTTAATAAACAATGATAAGCAACTATTAATCAATTTATGAGATAACCAATGATATGACAGTCATTCTGCAGCTAAAACAACTTGAATAAGAGTACAGAAGGAAAGATGAGAATCTGACATCAATAGAGAGAGAAAACTGTGATTTGTATTATCACATGGAAAAGTCTGTTTACAATATAGTATCTTCTGTATCCAAAATCGATCTCATTGCCTCTTACATCTATAAGCTTAAATAATCTTTACAAATTATTTTCAAGATCCTCAAAAGATGGATCTAATATCCTCTTTTCTTATCTCAAATTCGAAATTGTGAGGTGGCTGGAAAAGATAGAAATTTCTGGAAAAATGTTGCTCCAAGATTCACCTATATCCTACAAATCACAATATATCTTGGGAAACTGAGAGAGGTTATTGAAGAGAAGTCCGTTCTTATGAAAAAAATCCTTCATTTTCTAAAAATAGTATTCCAACTCATCATAATATGTCTTTAAAGACAGTGACTAAAACAGGAAAAATAGAGTATTTAATTTCTGGAAATATGGTGCTCAAAGATTGACCTATATTTAACAAATCACAATAGATCTTGGAAAAATGAGAGAGGTTATTGAAGCGTTGCCCGTGCTTATGAAAAAATCCTTTGTTTTCAAAAAATAATCTTCTATATGATCATAATCTGTCTCCCAAGAAGGTGACTAAAACAGGAAAATCCAGATTTCCAAATCTAGTCATATTCCTACATTTTAGGATTTGATCTCTAGAATATTTCTATTGATCAAATGAAGTGCCACCTGCATTTTTGGATGATATTTGATAATATATATGACTAGTCATCATCATCTTCTCCTTAATAAACTCAACCAAGTCGAATTTGACTTTTTGACCAAAATAATACATTTTGGAAAATTTCTGAAAATGATGCCTCATCTTGTGGGGAACTTTTGACTACCTTTTCAAGATATAAATGAAGATATGAAAGTACCATTGGAAATATTAGGATTTCTAGTTGTCAATCAACTATTTGATCATGTAAAATAGACTCTCCACGACTCAACAAATTGATTTTTCCCAAGCAGTTTTTTAGCTGAAAAACCTTATTATCATCTTATGATATGATATCAAAACAAATTTCAGAATGAATTATTTGATTGCTAACATTTGGCTCCAACTGGGATGGAGACCTCCCTGCAAGGTTTCCAAGAACCTGGAAGACCTTGTGCCTTTAGTATTGGGCATGGAGTCATTTATCCTTTACGATTTATCATCTGAAAACCTGTAGCAAACCTGTAACCTGCTTGTTTATTCATTAAATCAATCAACTGAAAATAATAAAGTTGCTCGTTTCCATTAGAGATCTCAATGCTAAATACAGACTGCTTAATCTCTATCTGAGAAGAAAACATGATGAAATGTTGATTTGGACTTTTCATCTCATCATCTTTCTCTCTGTATCTGCTGCAATCTTCATGTGTCTGCAAATCAGAAAAATGTGGGCTAAGTCACTTATTTCAACGAACATTGGATCAATGGAAAGCTAATCATCTCCACGTGTAGCTA